>JAVHLV010000176.1:0-136570 GCA_036785495.1 Colletotrichum neosansevieriae | reverse complement strand
TACCCAAACCCACTTAACCCATGGGTACCCATGGGTAGTGCCCGCTACCCATGGGTACTACCCATAACTAACTACCCATTTCACGGGTACCCATGGGTACCCGCGGGCCGGGTAATTGCCAACCCTAACAGAGTCGCACCCAGCCAGGAAGCTGCCAACCTCAGCAATACTTGTCCCAATGTATATCTAGGCCGGGCTGTCCACTGGATATCGATTGCTTGTCCCACTGAGTCGTTTTCCCGCGAATACTTTTGAGTATTCTGAACTGCTGAAGCTGTGTTGCGGACTGTGAAGCATTGCGGTTGGTTTAGCACCGCAGAAGGAAACATTTTGGTGTTCCTTACCTTGCCTGATTCTGCAGAAACCATTCCAGAGTACTGGGTTACGCATTCCCTGACTTCTATGCCCTTTCCTTTACCAGAAACTCTTCACACTGGGCGAGTAGATCTGCATACTGGAGAAACTCGCACTCAGATTCCGGCTTATAACCAGACTCGGCGTCAAGACGGGATCTTATATCCTCGTATACAGCAGCAACAGAGTTGTATGAGCCGTGCCAACACTTTTGAATTATATCGCCAAAAGTTTTATCCTCAACTAGAGGCATATCGTTTTTGATGATCTTTTGAACCCTAGTAGGCGCATCAAGATCAGCCATAGGGATCTGGTTGAATCGAATAGTGTAGATGCATGATGCTAATGCAAATTGCTCGCTGATCAGCCCAGCTGGTAGAGTCTCGTAGCCCTTACTCAGCTTGCAGAATGGTTCACTTGCAGCGAGCAGTTCTTCGCCTATCTTGACGCATGTGTCGAAGTCAGCGAGGCGGATGTTGTCTTCTGCTGTTAGAAGGATGTTGGCTGGCCGCAGGTCGCCGTGGACGAGTCCTAGGTTTTCTAACCATGCGACGGCACCTGAGATTTGTTCGATCCAGCGTAGTTGAATGGGAGTGGCAGGTGGTAGCTGGTGTTCTATGCGGTCTCTCAAAGTCATTGCCATCCGCTCCATGAAGAAACCTTCAGGAACGCAAAGTATACACCGGACAATATTGCGATTGCGATGTGGATGCCTCATTAAAACCTCATATATCGCCTTTTCATGCGATATTCTCTTCGCGCTCTCTACCATTTCATCTGCTTGCTGTGGTGCGGGATTATCGAAAATCGTTGGGCATTTGAAGACAATATGATCGTTGATGATGAAGATCTGTCCTCCAGCTCCCCTCGCCAGGGATGTTGCAGCAGCATTGAGGGAGGAGAAAGGAGTTCGTAGATAGGCGGGCATTATAGGATGACGTCTGCACTGTGCATGTGGCACTCGAGGAGTAGTGTCAGAGTGGGTTGACATGGTTGATATACCCCGCGCACGAAATACAGGACTACCAAGGGTTCGTGTCAGGTGATTGATTTCAACCCAGCTCGTCCGTCTGCATTTGGGAAGCTATCCGGATACTGTGCACAACTTCAACTTCGCCTTCCGACCTTGTTGGTTACTTCACCGCGAGGTTGAGACTCAAGGTAGTACCATAGTCTCAAACTCGTCCCAGCGAAAGACGATCATCTCATTAGGTCAGGCTTGTCGATTAATTAGTGGCATAAAGCACTCAGTATGGTCGGAGTGATGGTTCGAGGTTGTCCAGCACTCCAACGGCATAAACGCCCGAGGATTTCGGACAATACGACTTGGAAGTTGGTGATCTTGACCCTTGGCGTCGAGTATTCGATGCTTTTGCCTCGACCTGCAGCTTGGCTGCATCTCGCTTTCTCGTAGGACCAAGTCACCAGGGAGGAGTGGTAGTGTGGGCAAGGAGTGTTGCGTACCCGACCATCGGCGGCAAATGTGACATTTGTGATAATGAATACGCAAGGGATGGCTATGTCGCGCGACACAAAAGAGAAGGGTTTGTAATGGGCAAATATTATTCGTGTACGCATCCTGACCGCACCCAGACTTACGAACGTCGTTTTGTCGCCTGATTTGATGCCAGGCAGCCGTGTATGCGTGTTACGCCCCCTCTCGATGCAATGCAATCGCTTATTTGCGTAATACCCGGAGTTTGTCGTATGTTCAAGGCATGTGCCCTAGCGATCAGCAGTCGGTTTCACAGTGTTCTCTACCTAGTAGGCCACGGCGGGCGGGCGTTGCTGAACTGCGGAGATTCGAGAATCAACCTGCACCGCGTGGCGATGTTGGATGGATATACCTTCTATACCTAGCCAATTTGCTCTTATGGACAGGGCTATCCGTGGAGTTGTTGACATGCATCTAATGCGCAATAAGTATGTAGCACCTAGCCCTCAAAGGACCCTCAGACGGCTCTCCCCAGCAGTCGCGCAAGAGGCTCAAGCTCCACTAAGCGTTGAATGCTTTGTAGCCTCAATCTAGGTAGATTGGTCCCATCCATCGGGTTTGCTCAAGTCGCGTCATTGTCTGGCAATGGGTTTCGTCATCTACTTGAATCATGCCTTCGAGGCGCCATGTTTCAGGCACAAGTGAGTCAATGAGGTATATAGGGAAGGGATCCACGCGGAATGTTACCACCTACGAGAGGAGGCGCATGGAGCCGCGCCGTTGCCTGGCGCCACTTGCAACCGCCTAAATCTGTCTCATTGATAATAGGAAACCATGGACCGACCTACAACCCTGGACTCTCAAGCGCATGCCAATACAGAGTGTATATATAATAGCAACGATAGTGCGACTTCTGATCAGGGTTGCCTCCCGTCCAAGCCAAGCCGACCTCCGTGACCCATCATGTCATCCGACACAGGGGAAGTAATCACAACCGCGTCCAGACACAGAAGCAACACAGGTGACTCTGGAAACAACGAGACCCTCGCCGGCCTCAAGCGCATTCTAGCGGAACAGAGTCATCTCTTCGCCTGCGGGGGCGACGTCCCCTTCCGTGAACCCAAAGTACCAGCTAAAGCAAATAGTCAAAGCGAGCTACCATCGCATCCCAGCGAGCGAAGAGAATCCAACCCCATCACGATTCGTTGGGATTTGGATGGGACTGGGGACGACCAAGCTTGCGCTAAACTCAACCTACCATCAGTACGAGGAGCAGAGACAGGGCTTGACCGACTCCTCCAGCATTGTCGACCAGCTACCTTCGGCCGCGATGGCCAAGACGTCTATGATGAGAGCTATCGCAAAGCCCTCCAGATGGACCCTGCTGCATTTTGCACTACATTCGATCCCTACTCGGTGGGAATTATCGATGCCGTGGCTCAAGTGCTGCTGCCGAGCGTCTCGGATTCTACCACCTACCGGGGCGTGCGGGCTGAGCTATACAAGCTCAATGTGAGTACAAGACCCTGTCGGCCTACCCAGCAATTCAGTATCTGGAGACATTCTTGTTAATTGAACGTGTAAAGATATATTCTGGGCCTTCTGGAAGGTTCAAGCCGCACGTCGACACTCCACGTTCCTCCTCGCAGTTTGGATCTCTTGTTGTCTGCCTCCCCGTAGAGCACGAGGGTGGCCATCTTAATATCCGCCACAAGGGGCAGGAGATGACATTTGACTGGAGTACCAAACAACACCAGCCTGATTACGCTACAGTTCGCTGGGCAGCTTTCTACAGCGATTGCGAGCACGAGGTCCTCGAAGTTACCAGCGGCCATCGTCTTACCTTGACATATAACTTATACGCCGTCCGCGGGGCTGGGCGCCTCACCGGTGTGTCCCCAACATTGAACCCAGCCTACCTACCCCTATTCCAGGCGCTGAATGAGCTGCTAGCTCAAGATCCCTTTGGTGGCCAAGGTAAGCAATTACTTGCCTAGCGGAGACGTTCTTAAGTGATCTAAGCCCCCGCAGGCGGTACCCTTGGCTTCTGGTGCTCACATGCCTACGCCTACAACCACACGAAAGAAGCGCCCCTGCCAACTACCCTAAAAGGCGTTGATGCAGTTCTTTGGGAAAGCTTTCAAGCTCTACGCCTCGATGCTAAAATCGCACCAGTCATTAAGATGAGTGAAGACATCCAAGAGATGTTCTCCGAATGGTACGAAGATCCTAATCCGCCACCGTATCCCTGGGCCATACGTCTCAGGGAGAAGCTCCCCTCTACGATGCCATCTGAATGGATTATCGGATATAAATTCGGCGTCCATGTTGATAGCCACTTCCAGACGGAGTCATTGGAAGACTATCACGAAACCTTCCAGCGATGGGGCTACTATAGTCGCGAGCCAGTTCACTGGCTTACGAAGCCCACGGAATCCGAACTACAGTTGGTTTATACCGCGGTAAGCTGTTTTTCGAGCTGCTCCCTCAAGGCATCTAGCTGAGATATGTCGCAGTACGGCAACCAAGCAACAACAGGAGCTATGTACTCGAACTGTGCTATGTTAGTGAAGATTCTTCCGCAAGAAGAGAAGGAAGTCGCCCCCTGAAGTTTATTCAATGAGTGTAGGGTGATTGGTGTTATGCAGAGCTTCAAATTAGAAAATACAAGCTCTTAGTGTAGAGTGAGTATGTTGGTTTACCCGTCAGGTAGGGTTAACGGTGGCATGCCGTAGGTTTTGTTGATAGTGGAGGAATTGCGCGCGTAGTGCGTGTGCACTACAGGCCGTCCAACAGAGTGTTACAACTATTATTAGTAGCTTTTTATTCTACTAGAAACTTAAAGTCTCGGACCGCGGGCGCAAAAACTCCTGAAATTCGTCAGAGACTTGCGAGGGGGGAAATCCAATGACACACATCTGTGAAGGGCTTGTCAACCTACCGTCTATGTTGATACCTGCGCTGACACGGGCAGTGTAGGGCTTGAGAAGTTCACGCATTCCGAGAACGCATTGGGCTCCTTGCCAGACAGTCAAGAAGGGTTGAGTACTTGATCGGGAACATCACCTTGCCGGAAAAGTCGCTTCGCCATTTTAGGGGGATGTAGTCGACATCTTCCAAATTCGGACTCCTCACTAACTCGTCGTATGATCTGCCTGATGATCTTCTGAGTAAGCAGACGCTTCTGCATAGAACGATCATGACTTTAAATCGAACTCTGCTAGTGACTAACTAATTTGATGTGTGGCTTGGCGCGACGACGATAGGAGAGATGAATGGATTCATGTTGGATGGAAATTCACCGACTTATCGTTTTGTGCTCCTTTGGCTGTGTTTGTCTTCTGCTTTTGATGCTGCAGGAGAATGGTCGCCACTGGTGCAGCCTTGGTCGGGTCTGTCTGGTTTCTCACTATAGCCAGTTCCACATTGCCATAGGTCATATCCATTATCTCACAGGGCCCAGCACCACACAGTCCGAGCAAAGCCACAGCCCAGTTAAAGGAGTATCTCGTTTGTGGTGAACACGGAATGTCTGCAGCTCTTGTCTGGATCGCATTTAGTATTCTTAAGAGATCATCAGCTGTCGCTGCCCGTTTTATGAAAGTTTGCTCAAAACTAAGCCCATAATTATTAGCAAGATCATTCAGGATCCACTAGTTCACGTCAAGTCAGCTTGCTATCCATAAATATATGCCTAGCTACTTACCATACAAACACAAAACGAAGGGAATATTCCTAACAGGTCTCTCTCCAGCTGTGGACTCTTGAGTATCCATTTTTGTTTCTTATTAGAATCCTCGTTTCTCTTATTGGACAAGATCCTGCGGTCGACCTCTGCGATAAGTGACTTCCATACTTCCTCCATGGTGACAGCACCGGTGATAGTCAAAGTCATCTCTGACTCTTGTGATCCAAACACCAGACGGCGGTTTTCTGATTCAAGGAGGTAATGTTCGAGAAATGCCTTGCACATGGCCTCAGCTTTGTGATTGTCTTCACAAAGATCGAGCCAGAGCTACTCAAGGTCTATACACGCAATATCGCGGAAAACCCTAGGTGCAAACATCGTCACGGTCAGCTCTGTTCAAACATCAGTAATTGACTTGCCGTAATAAGCTACCTACATCACTGAGGCGTCCCACAGAGCCTCCCGAGTCTTTGCTGTCTTTTTAGCAACAGCTTGCCTTCTCGTTATGTTTGTGAACTCCAGCTCTTGCAGATGTTCGCTCACGCGTTGTCTGTCGAGCTTCATCTCGCCTCTTAGCAATCGCACTGTTGGATGTATCGTCCCGTTTCGAACGACGGGCTATGGTGGTTGCACTCCTTTCTTTTGCCAGCGGCGAGGAGAAAACTAGGGACCCAACGAAGCCTGCCCAGTTTATGGCTTTTTCGACCGTGCTGGCAGGTTCCGCCGCCAACGTAGCTCCATCTGGGGGATAGGGCACGGTTGGGGGGGGGGGGGGGGGGAGCTTGGTCACGAGCGCGCATCAGGCCGTACGCCTATATTGACCGGGAAGGTTTAGGAGGGCCTTGATGAGATCTTGGAGGCGACACGGTACTCACTGGTTAACAGAGGTCGCCTTCTTGGACAGATAGTGACAACTAAAGCAAGTGGAGCAAAAGTCATAGGAACTTGGGAGCCATAACAAAAAACATACAACACCGGGTATTCGCTGGTCGTCACCGACCCAACTACTAATCCAGCCCTCATTGGCTTATCTAAGGGAGAGCGGACGGGATCCCGAGTTTTCCAATGGGTATGGTCGTATGTGACAGCTTGAGGCACATGAGAAGCTGATATACCCCAAGAAAGAGCGCCGAACAGACGGCCGGTTACACAGAACACAGAGCTTCGCTTCTTTCCGCCACTCGAGAAAAATGCACGTTTCCTGATCGGTTTACCGTCCTGAATACGAAGGACATTAGATTAGGTTTGGGGGTGGACTGGATTGTCGTGGTGCGGTGTTTGTGAAGCTTCACTACATGCAGGAAGAATTTAAAGGATTCGGAAATACCCGACCCAGGCTTCTTAAAGAAACCAGTCTTGCAATTCTGCGTCTAAGAAGAAAATTCCAGTTTCGTTGCGATTGACGGCGGATTCAATTTGCCAACATGGTTAGGCTGGAGTTCCGGAGGAGCACTTTGAATGCAACATGTTCCGTTTTACTCGACACTTATTTGAAGTGGGATAAGAATCCGAGAAGAAAGAGAACCGGAGAACTTGCCATTTGGCTAAGAGATTAGAGTAGTAAAGCACATCGGTTGAGCTACATGAAAGCATGAAGTCGATGATTTACGCACGTGCGGTCTTTAGTGACGATGAGAACATCAATCAGAAACGACCACAGCAATGGAGGTCAAGGTAATGATTCACCCCCGACTAAATCGATTTCCAGTCGACGAGCAGGCAAGAGTCAAGATTTTAAGGGCACTATGTCCTCAAGTCCAACCTCTTACGAGTTGACTATGAGTCCTGCGCCTAAATACGCATTGAGTTGATTGAAAGGCGGCCGATGTGCCCCGAGGGCATGGCCACCAACGGAAAAAGCCACTTGAAGATACACGCGGGGCACTAGTATTGCTACCTACAAAACTAAGCGGGACACCGACTTTGAAGCATTCAGTTAAAAAGATTTGCTGGAATTCCACTCGCTAAATCTTTTAGAATCGGGCGAAATCTTCACGTCAATAGAAACCGAGGTTTGCGCAATCCTCTGGACTGAATATCGTTGACGGAGGCGTCTGAAGAACAAATTCACCGTAACTCTTCCTTCCTCGTCCCTTTTCTCTGATTTTTCATCATAGACAAAGACCTGGCTGGAGAAAAACAAGGTCGCGAGGGCGCCGCACGAGATCCTGTTGCTGATGGCTGGGTGGGCAGGAGGGAAACCCCTACCCTGAGGGAAGGGGCACAGGCTCCTCAAGGGATATATTCAGCCCAGAAGGGATAGCCAAATAGATACTACCTGAGGGAAAACACGCCAATTCAACCCCAACTTGACGCAGTCCTTGGTGCTGATCCAATTGCACCGAACTTTTCTGGTGAAAAGACACCCATCAAGAGACCAATCGACACAGCTATAGATCGTTGGCCTCATTGAGCATTCGGGATCTTGGAATTAATTCTGTAGGCATTAGTTGAATCACAGTCAGCCCGGGTACACTGGTTAGACTCATCCTCAACGCGACTCCCAGACGAAATGGTGCACTGACACGTATAACTCGAGGATAAGGCGTCCGGTTGAGACGAAGTTAGCACTACTAGTCACGAGTTGATATCGGAAACTCACTATATAAGGGCGTCTCTTGTCGTGTATTGTTCAACTCCGAGCGCTTCATCAAGCAGATAGAACCGGACAAGGAAACTGTGCAATAGCATGCTTATTGCGTCTCGCAACGGCAGGAAGATTGCCGGTGGTGTCACCTTCGACAAAGAGATCGAGACAGGGAACTAACTTATATGCCTGGTGGAGGCTCATATTCATGGCAGCCTTGACGTGCTGGAGTTTGGAAGGAGCTCGCGAGGAGAGCCTTATTTGCAAATATACTCACCATCCAAAAGGCATGCGGCGTCTACAGCACCGAACGAATAAGTGACTGACTAGCCACGCTGAGCCGTTGGAACCGACGAGATGATGCATATTAAAGCGACGGACTTAGTCCCTTGGGGGGCTTGTTCCAGGCCACATTGACCTCGAGGGAATTGGGCGAGGAAGTCTGCGTCTTGTACGGTGATTGGTTGTGTCTTTGCTTGGAACCTTGTCCTCTCCGTCGTAATTATGAGATCTCAGATGAGGCAGATAGAGGAGGAAAGGTGATGGTAGGTACGAGACTAAGAAGCGGGAATCTGTGCAAGTGCGGATGTTTGCACCGCGACCGAAGCTCTGTTCGTCATGTCAAGAACTCCGCATCGGAGAGAGCGTCGAGTATTCGACAGAACATCACTCTGGCCATAAGAGACCAGGCGGCCCGGTTGTGTGGTCTTCAGCAGCAAGTAATAGCAGATTCAGTGAGGCGCGGCCGTCGACCACGGGCTGTAGACTGAATTGAACGCCTCGAATTGAACATCGTCTTGAACTTGGCGTCAATACTTGTCGCAGGTTTCTGACCTCTGACGGACGATTGCCTCCTCGACGAAAATCACAGGAAGACTGACTAAGTTGGCAAGGGCAACTGCATGCCCTCACACTTGACATCCCTGACACGAACAAGGGAGAAGAACGAGAACGAGTTTCTCTGCCGGGCCCCCGTCGGTTTATTCGGTTCGTATAAGGCTGAAGCAACACATTCACAACGAACACCTATCCATCTTGGAGTCTTGATCTAGAACCGGCTCCCGGGCCGGGCTGGGTAAGCCCGGTCGCTGCGGTCATTTATTTGGTGACGTGCAATGTGTGGGATAGGATTTCACGGCTAATATCAATGAAAGCACCGAAGCGATCACAGTAACGCTCAGCGTCTTCTCAGAACGTCCAGATGTACAGTTCGCCGACCCCCAGCAGCCACGCACCAAACCAAACCAACTTAACCCGATTCTGCGAAGCGGGAGAGGCAGAAGCCAGCGGGCCGAAGAGGGGGGCTAGTTAGGGAAGGGGGGGGGCACCGCCGCCGCTGGCCGCCCGAACGAGGCGAGCAGGGCGTCTGGGCGCTGAACTCCGGGGGTTCGGAAGCTGTTTCCGCGATATTGCGGCTCACGGGATGTTCCCGGGTGAGATTCAACAAGAGGATGGTGACCTGTATGTACTCCAGGGTTAGGGCGGCTTTCGTGTGAAACCCTCGGATCGTTGACTCCGGGCTGTGTTAATAAGGGTTAATGATCAGAGGCGATATCACAACATGGTCGCATTTGAACGTGATGTCTAGAATTACATGAAGTCGAGTTAAGCTCGAGGGGCTGGCACTGAGAGGAGATCATCGGAGGTGGTGTCCTGGCTTGCGGATACGCGCGTGGCAGGCTTTGTAAGTTTGTCTCTCGGTCTGCGCCACTTGTGCAAGACAAACACCACGCTCCTGTCTCACAGAGTCTCGAATTTTGATGGGGTGAAGCAACGATACGTTCTCCCCAGTGAGAGGAACTTGAGAGAAGGCACGCCAACAGGAGGCTAAAATGCGTTGCGGAAATGAGGGAAGGAAAATAAGGAATTCGTGGACCCCTGGAATTTTGGTCGTGTGTGAGAGGTCGTGCGTGCCCTGTTGCACGGTGCTAAGTGCTTAAAGGTAAATTGCAGCATGTCGATCGATCTCGGACAATTTAAGAGGCATCTTGGGATGAGATAGCATGAAGGAGCCCTTGGTTAATGTGAAACAACGCCCATTTCGGCATCGGAGGGGTCCACCGACTCCAATTCGCTTCGGGGAAGGGACGGGAGTCGAGTCGACGGGGCCATATGGAGTGGGATGATCTCTCGTGGTCGAAAAGTCCAAGAGTTAAGACGTGAAATAAACCCTCAAAAGGTTCTGTGCTGGTTGGTCTGTGAGGTAACGAGCACTTCTCTAGAAAGACATGAGTCTGAAGTTGACAGCGGTAGTTGGGGTAGCAGTGATCGTCGATGAATCTAGCTAGACCTTCAAAGGCGTGATGATCTTTTGGGTGGACGGCTGGGACAATAATGTGTCCTGGGACGCAGAAGCCGGTTATGGGAGCAAAGACTATTCCATTCGTCCCACGGGAGCTGGCTGCAGCGTGAAATCTACCGACCGGCCCGTGTGTCGTGAACACTTAAAATGAACCGATGATGTCGGATGCCGCGAATACGTACACGAGATGCCAAGATGTAACCATCTGTTCGATGAGCATCTCGACGGCGAGCCAGCGGTTCAGTGAGCGGGAGGAAACTCATCGCGAAAGCCACGCGTGACAGACACGCGCGGGGGACGAGCTAAAGGGGACAGGCTCTCACAAAGTCGGCGGCAGATGATTGGATGGGAAGAAGAGATTGAAGACGGGGAGAAAGGTACTTCGCTGTTGGAACTTGGAACTTGGAACTTGGAAAACAAACCACTGGATGTAATTTTAAGGGGTGGCTCCGATGCCTTTTTCGCGCCTGCCTGCCTCGACTGTGTTACATCTGAACCGCCCAAAAGTCTCCCAAGGTAAAGGCACCTTAGTAGGTACCGCGTTCATTGTGTACATAGTAGGTACTCTGTAACATTCGCCCAACGTCAACTCGTCTAAACTATCGAGTTCAAGAATCTTTCGATATCTCGACTGGAATTCTTCCAAGAGAGTTCAATTATTACGCAGATGATATGGAAATTCGGAGAGAAATGCAAGCCATTCTTCACACGGACGGATGATCTCCCATGTGCCGGCCCAACGTCTTCCTTTCCCGTTCCCCTGTCTAAAATGGGCTGATGCTAGCAACAGAAATATCCTTATGTCGAGGCTGTGCGAGCGCCTAAGGTAACAGTTAGGTAGGTATCCGTAGCTCATGCATGAAAACGGTGTAGGCTACTGGCATTACCTTCGTCATTGAGACTAACGACCAGCAAATCATCGATCCAGGAGATAACAAACCAACTGCAGAGTTTAAACGGTGTTTCTGGCTGGGCCGCGAAAGGACCCATCGCCTCGTGGTTGGCGAGACCTGAGCTCATTAGCTGCCATTATTGCGTAGTGTCTCTGGACCCCCCCCCCCTGGGTTAGCGAGCTGTTAGAGTCGAAGCTGCGGAGTGTGAGGGGGAACTTGTCTCCAGTGATTGGGCAGGAAGCAGGGCAGGAATGGCCCCAGCAGGTGGTACATCGAGCCCAACCCGGGCAGTTTAGCGCTGCCCCATTTGTACCTGCGTCGGGAGAATCTCTGGCTGCAATGCTTCCAGTTGACGACCAATGAGAGAACCGAGTTGGCATGTCTCCAGTGTGCACCCTTACTGCCCATGCTCATCGGCGAAGCCCCTCCCAACGCTCAACCTGAAATTGGACGGGACATTGGATCCAGACAGCCACAGCATGGGCAGGAGGAGGAGCGCAGAAGGCAGAAGGCAGAATGCAGAAAGAGGCAGGTGCCTTTCGTGCTCTTCCTCAATCTGTCGCTGCCGTCGCATCCTGCGTGGTGGTCTCTTGATTCGCAGCATTCGCTAGCCGGATCCCCTGCTTCTGCCTCGCCTTGCCGGTCTTCCAAGTTCCAGGTTAGGTTGTCATTAAGGTGAAGGAGCGCTGGGGAAATTCTGCGAGCTCTCCATTCTTCCACTTGCTCCTTTTCCATCCATCTGCCATCCTTCCTCCTGTTTGACGGATTGCGCCAGCGCCAGCACCACCACCATCACGACTGAGAAGCGAAAGCAATAGCAAAAGCAGAAGCAAAAGCAAACTGACGTCCTGTCGGGTGATCTCTCTGTGATTGGACTTCAGCGCATCGAACAGCGCCTGCACTGACCTCATCCTGTCCCCATCCGTGGAGCACCGGCATAATTACATTCGTCTTGTCGCGACATCCTCTCGAACTGCGACTTGCGCCTCTGCAATTGGCTGTCGCCCGCTCTCGCCCTCGCCCTCGTTCAAGCAATCTGTCTATCAATCAACCGACTTGGGCTTGCACTTACCCTCTCGCCTGCAGAAACTTTTTTTTCGCTTTACCAATTTCACCTGTCCCCCCTGCTTCGTCCCTACAGCGCTGGGTCCTTTGCAATTCCCATCTCTTAATTGCGCTGCATCCCCCTCCTCTCCTTCTC
Source organism: Colletotrichum neosansevieriae (assembly GCA_036785495.1). Lineage (NCBI taxonomy): Eukaryota > Fungi > Ascomycota > Sordariomycetes > Glomerellales > Glomerellaceae > Colletotrichum > Colletotrichum neosansevieriae. The sequence continues at coordinate 124,110 of JAVHLV010000176.1, read as the reverse complement.
GACATTGGAATCTCGGCCAAAACACCTGGCCCCCCCGTTCACACCGTCTCGTGTGTCTTTAGTCCCTTTAGACTCAGACGCGGGTCACGGACTCCGAACTCCCTACACGGCCACGCCTCTTCGTCCCATCTCTACAATCGCCGCGCGACTGGAGACTCTCGCTCCGTTCGACTATCCGTCCGACGTTTGGCTTGTGGTCTATACCTTACAGTCCACACCAAGTCTTCCGCTGTCGCCGGAGTCAACACGCTTTGCTTCTTCGACTGCCGCCATTCCACGAGAATAGCAGCACTCTTTTCCCACAGAGAGCACCTTAGCTCAGCCTTCGGCTCGGCTCCGCAGTAGTAAGTCAGTTCCGTCTTTTATAACGGCGACGATCTCGCCCCATCATTATTACCCGCTGCTTCCTGCCCCTATTCGCTGCTCGTTTGCACTTGCTTGCGACCCCTCTGCAGGCGGCAGATCTCCTGCATCGACGTCTGCCGTGTATTGCAGCCAACCAAGGCAGGATTCGCACTGGAGAACGTCCAGGTCCCCAGAATTCCTTTCCGGAGCCGGCCTACCTATACGCATTGGCTCTTGCCCCGTCGCTGGTCTGACCTGACCTGACCTTGGGCAGAGGCATTGGCTTCACTCTGTCTCCCAAACTCCTGCTGGCCGCCATTTCCCTGTCGCATTTTTGCAGGCGCCGCCTAGCAAGACTGTCGCTCGACTCGCCTCGCTGTTGCCGCTGCTGCTTCGCTTGTGGTTGGTTGAGGAAGGGCGTTCGCAGTCTTTGGGCGTCTAGCAATTGCGTCCCACCCGGGTTTCCTTCTTAGTCGCTGACTTCATTGCTTCAGACATTCTTTTTCACACCCCGTCCCATTCACTCCGATCATCTTCCCCTTTCCAATCTTTCCAGGGGAGCCCCGATTGCCTCTCCCCTTCGCCCAATAATTCGCAACGAAAACGAACCAAGAAGGTCGACGACAACGTTCGACCTATTGTCAAAACTACAATACGCGACTAGGTGCTTTTCGACGCCCGTTCGTATAAGCGGTCCACATTCGCCGCTTCCACGCAACAGATCATATCAAAGCGCGACAGTAGGTACAACTGGTAGTGTCATCGCATGCCAGTCGTTCACCGTTTGCGGCTTCCAACGCTGAAACATTTATTTTATGCTGAGCATTCCCGATACCAATGAGCCAGCCCCGTCGCTCTAGCCTCGGTATGCTTCTCAGACGCTCCAAGTCCGGCGACCTGGGGAAGGGCGGTAAGAAGGCCCAAGCCCTCAGGGAGCAGCAGGAACGCGACCTTGAACGTCAGCGGCAAGCTGCCATCTCCAAAACCCCGCCCAAGCTGCCCGACTTCTACAAACCCAATGACCAGCTCTCCAACTCAATCCCCGCCGACCTTCGTGCAGACGAGGCTTCCGTCATGTCCGACCACACCATCGGCACCCCCTATTCCACTCGTCCGTCAATGGACCCTAGCTATAGTGCTGGCGGAGGATACATTCCTCCCGTGCCTCCCGTGCCTTCGAGCAACCCCGCCTGGGATCCTTACGCTCGTACCGAGAGCATGACGCATCGTGGTCGGTACAGCTACGCTAGCAGCGCCGTCAGCACCGTCAATAGCCCTAGAAGGGTTCGCAGAAGAAAGGATCCCACTCCATTCAAGTAGGCGTCCGAGACATTCCCTGTCGTGGAGTAAAAATGGCTGACCTCTGTTTAGCATTCTCGTGATTGGCACCCGTGGCGCTGGCAAAACATCGTTCCTGGAATTCCTCAAGACTGCTTTGGCTCTGCCCGCGAAGAGGCGATCCCGAAAGACAGAGACCGAGGAAGACTCGACTCCCAGGGCTGCTGCTTCGGGCAACTTTATACCTCACTACCTCGAGAGCGAGATTGACGGCGAGAGAGTCGGCCTTACAATTTGGGATTCGGAAGGCCTGGAGAAGAATGTCGTCGATCTCCAGCTTAGGGAGATGTCGGCCTTCTTGGAAAGCAGATTCGAGGAGACTTTCACCGAGGAGATGAAGGTGATTCGATCGCCTGGTGTACAGGATACCCATATTCACGCTGTCTTCATGGTCCTCGACCCGGCCCGCTTGGATCGGAACCTCGCGGCTATTAAAGGAGGCGTGTCTAATGGGCATAATGGCACATATGCACCGCTGGCTCGTATTTCTGGCGGCTTGGACGAGGACCTGGATCTCCAAGTGCTCCGCACTCTCCAGGGCAAGACCACTGTCATTCCTGTTATTTCTAAGGCCGATACTATCACAACGAAGCACATGAATGTGCTCAAGGAGACAGTCTGGGAGACCATCAAGAAGTCAGGAATGGACCCACTCGAGCCTCTTGGGCTAGATGAGGATGACGACTCGACCAGAATTGATGAAGAGGAGGAAGGCGAATCCGACTACGAGAATAGCACTCATGGCGACGAGGAGCTACCCATCCAGGGTGGCGAGGGTGCGCCGTCTTCTCCTTCATCAAAGCGCCTGTCGGGATCATCCATCCGACAGCATAAGGCGAAGCAAGAGACCAAAGAGGACGAGACTCCCTTCCTTCCTCTGTCTATCATCAGCCCTGACCTGTACGAGCCGGATGTCATGGGGCGTCAGTTCCCATGGGGTTTCGCTGATCCCTACAACGAAGAGCACTGCGACTTTACCAGACTCAAAGACGCCGTCTTCAGCGAATGGAGAGCTGAGCTTCGTGAAGCCAGCAGGGAGCAGTGGTATGAAGGCTGGCGCACATCGCGACTCAAGAACAGCCCAAACACACGTCGGCGATAGCTTACCTTGCAAGATGAGAAATGCAACAAGCGCTACCCACTTCGACCTTCGATACCCTTTTTATTCACCAGCATCCCAGCTCCGAGAGCTGGGACTACATACTTTCTACACCTGTTGAGATTTGAGAGCACCGCGCAGCATACCCCTTTTGCCCTGTCTTTCCTCTGTCACATACTATTACGAACTTCTCTCTGATTGAGAGTCCCTCAAAATACGGCGAAACGACGGCGTATCCAATTCGGATTAGCATGACGAAGTCTTTTCGATATCCTCCTTTCCTTTCCCTCGCGATCCGATTCAGCCCAAGACCAATGTACAGACGCGTCTTTCTGACAGACTTTGGCCTCTTGAATGAGAACCGTCGTCGACCAGGCTTTTACTACTGCACCGCATAGAGCAAGAGATCCGGTTTCTTGTTTCTTGTACTTTTGGCACCGAAAATACCTTTATGCCGCTGACCGGAATGGCGGCAATGACGTCTAGCTTCTACACAACTTCTCTTTGACTTCAATTCTCTTTCACGATCTTAAGACCGGATACAGGGTAGTAGACTGAATTAGTGGTGGTTGTAATCAGTCAGATTGGCTTTTTGAGGAAGTGGAGAGAGACGGGCAGACGCTTGCAATGACAGGAATGGCGAGATACGGGTAGGATGGGCCCGGATCGTGGCCATGACCAGGAGAGAACGGTCAGTATTTGTAGGGCAGTCTTGCTTGATAGGGACCGGATTTCTATTCACGATATTTACTTTGTTCTTTAGATTCATGAAGGACCGAGTGAATCGTTATTATGGGCGGACTGATCAGGGCAATGCAATGATGACTCAGTTTAATTCTGCAGAAGGACCTGATGGCGTCATCCGTTCTGCTTCTCTGTTCATTATGCGAATGCTTCCGAGTTAACTCGGCGCTCCCGCATGGAATGAATTGGACTAAGACATAGTACGTGAAGTATTCGGCGCGTACACATGGCTTTGGTCGAACGATTCCTTCAGTGGCCTTTTACGGGAAAGCCTACCTAGCTAATCCAAAGGGGGGTTCCAGGCGCAGTTTATGGGGTCCCCTACGGCGTCCACGTCCGCCAACGTCCGCCAAGGGTTCTTCCCACGCTCGATGAGGGTTTGTCGTTCTTTCTTTCCAAGGTAGATATCGTCGAATCCCGGGAAGAGATTCATGTCGGCTCTGTCGAGGGGGGAAACGAGGCGTCAAATTGTGAGCCAATATTCTTGATATTTTACCCCCTCTCCCGCGGGAGTTGGACGGGGTCGGGAAAAAAGGGAAGAAAAGCACGGGGGGAAAGAATGGGGAGAGGGGGGGGGACTTACTTGAGAAGGTCGACCTTCATATTCCGCGCCTTGTCGCGGATGGCCTGCTGGTCGCGTGGGATGTCAAAGACGAGATCCTCGTCTAGCTCGATGCAGCCGGTGGGTCTGTTCCCGTCCCTGGGGGCGTCCCGGATGGCGAGGGCCTTTTCCTGGCCTCTTTCGATGACGGCCCATTTACAATTGTAGATGTCGACCAGGCGCACGAGACGGTGGGAATCGCGGTCGCTCCAGGCTTGACGTTTCGAGCCGTGTCGGATGGGTGTTCGGCGGTTCTCCCGGCGGATGTCCTCGAAGCTTACTGTGCTGAGAGCGCTCGAGCTGGGAGGTCGGCTGCTTCTATCCACCAGGGTGTTTGACGAGGCGGGTGGACGTTGGCTTGAGGAGGGGGGTGAAGATGGCGGGTGAGGGCGGTTTGCTCCTGGGTTAGACGAGGCTGGTGGGCGGGAGGATGAGGGAGGCGAAGGAGCGGGCTGGTCACCGCGTACCACGGGGTTTGACGACGGGGGCGGACGAGAGGAGGATGGTTGAGATTCGGGGAGTCGCTGGCGTTTTGGGGGGCGTTTGGCTGGTGGTGGCATGATACGTCTGTCGCGGTCGAGCTGGGCTCTGCGTTCGGGATCCGGAGAGCGGGTGTCTTCCTCGAAGCCGTCGTCAATATCTTGGGATTGGGAAGGGCGTTTTGTGCCGTTGATCGGGGTGAAGCCGGAAGGACGTGGGGGATCAGTGGTGCTTGGGGCGGTGGGTGGGTGACGGCGAGATTCGGCGACGACTTCCTGGTCCACTACTTGGGCGGCTTCGACGCTATCTTCTTCTTGGGACTCTTGGGATCTTATGGGGGATGGCGTTCTACGTGAGTGCTTGAGCAGACAGCGTATGGCTTCTCGAGTCTTTGCATATTCGGTGCTAGTATCTTCAGTTGGCACAGTGACAAAGATGAGTGATTGCGAAACATGTTACGTACCAATCCTTCAGCCGATAGAATTCCGACGCCTCTGGGGACAAGGTACCCGTCGAAGACGATCCTGGCGGCGTGGACGACTCAGGTGCAGGCGCTGCTTCTCGAAGGTCGTCTTTGGGTCTTTCGACAATGTTCTGGGCTTTTCTGATGATGTCGCCGGCCCAGTGGGCCAGCTTTGATGACAGGGCTTCAAAGGGATATTTTTCAACCAGTGACGGGACAGCGTGAGTCGCGTCCTTGTCCTTGATGAGCCCCAGAATGTCTCGAGCACGCCGGGCGAGGAGGGGCGATTGAACATCGCCGCAGATGGGTTGGTAGGGACCGTATTCGAGAGCTTCATCGCCGCCTACAGGGTCGACACAGAAGAGTCTCGTAGCGTGGTGGGCGGTTTCCTGGCTATCGGCGCGGGAATCTCGGAGCAGGAGGATGAGCATCTGAGTGCGGATATCAATCGCTAAACTGATGGCTTGGTTGTCGATTGAATCGCGGACAGTGGCGGACGGAGAGATGAGGAAAGGTATGGGGAAATCCGTGTTCAGACGCTCAAGCAGGAGGAAGAGGTTGTTTTGCTTGGGCGTCTCGATCAACTCATTCTGCAAACTGGTTGCGTTGGATGCCGCGATGATGGCCCCGGCTTTCTCATGAGAGCTTTTGCTGAGGGTGGCCAAAACCCTGGGCAGGTCAATGAAGAGCTCGTACCGATTTTCCGTGAAGATCTCGCTGATGAGGTTGGCCCAGTGGGCGCGCTGGATCTCGAGAAGCGGGTTTCGGACGCGTCCTTCCTTGTTTGGTTTGAACACCAGCTTGGCGAGCAGTCGAGTAGTGCTCCAGAGGGGCTCGAGGGCATCTTCTCTGATCGCTGCCATCTCGTCAGGGTCGACGTCGAAGTTGCTCCGTCGAGGCCCTAAGCCCGCTTGATGCTCATGCTCATCGTCGCCATCTGATCCCCAGAACGGTTGTGATTGGTCTGCAAAGTTCATGTCAGCGTTCTGAGATGATTAGAGACGGAGCGCATCATACCTCGTCGACTTGCCGGTGGTGATGAGCCGAATGGTCTGGGTACACCTGTCATGTTGTGAGCTTTTGCATGTCGAAAGGATGGTGCCTTGGCGGACGAACTTGAAGCTCTCCGTGAGCCAATTTGTGAGCCAATATCTTTGGAGTTGTCAGCCATGTTCGGGTTCACGGTCAAGTCGCATCTCATGTCGGGGTTGACCCACCACTTCCGGGCGGCGGGTAGAGCTCCTCAACGGCAGGCCCTCGCGCGCCACGATGGGGAACCTGGTAATTCTTGGCCCAGATGATACTGCGCGCATCTGCCCTCTCCTCGGGCCCTGGCTCTTCTCCTTTTTCTTCATCATCTTCTTCGTCGTCGTCCTCTCCGTCATCTGAGATGCCGGTCGGTACGGCGATTTGCTTTCCCTTCCCTTTGGCCCTTTTCGGGGCTGGCAGCGTGTTTTCCGTGTTGTTGTCGGCGGCCCCACGTCGGCGCGTCAAGCGCGCAGCGCGACCAGATTCGGTCAGCGGCTCCGTAGGACCGGCTTTCGCCCTCGTTTGCACCATTTGTTATATCCCCAATTTCTGTATTGGTTGAGGTGGTCGTGGAAACGTGCGGGTCACCGGAGGGGATGATGATGATGATGACGAGGGAACTCCAAATCGTTGAACCCTAACCCTGGGAAGTTAGGAATGAGTTGGGGACCTGTGCAGCCTACCTATTGATAACCCTGGACTCAACCCTGGAGGGGGCGGTAGGTGCCTACCTTATGTGAACGCCGCCTGCCTTAGGTATCCACCATTGGAATGCAAACGCACCTTCCCCTGTGTCATTAAGGTTAATTAAGCCGTCGAACTCGTACCTCGCGTAGCTCTATGAAAGATGTAGTTTGATTGGATGAACCTTCTGGTCCTTGCTTTGGATCTTCTATTTGCGGAGTGCAATGCAGCCAAAGACCCCAATTGTGAGATTGATTGATTTTGCGGGGAATTGACTGCTCAATGAAGCTGGGCCTTTCAGAAACTGTATTGTAGCTGCTCAGCAGCGCTTCAAAGCTGCGAAACTCGTAGCAATGGAGGGAATTCATCCCGCCATCTGCCAAAAAAAAAAAAAAAAAAAAAATCCTGCGAACGCCCTCCATCGGATACAATGTGATGGAAAAAGGAGACACGGGTCAGGCGCGAGTCTGACTTTCGACATCCCCTGCTTCAAGTCTCCGATGGCCGACGAAGAAGCCTTTGATCCCTTACTACAAACAAGTCTCAGGATCAGGCAGGGAGCAAGATCAGCCACCTAGATCGGCGCAACGTTGCCGATGGAAGGTATCGGCTTCCTTTGCACGTCAGCCTCGGCCGGAGACTGAAACCGACGCCTGGAAAATCGCCCAAAAGAGCCCAGGAGAGCTGGTTTATTGCAGCTTCTTGGACGGTGTTTCCGCTTGCCTACCTGGCCCAAACCACCCTAGCAGGTAAGCCGACCGAGTCAAGCAGAGAAATGCCTTCATTTGTTAGCATGGCGACGTTTGGAAGAGAAGATCGGGTCTTACCGTCACTCCCACGTTGCCCCAAGTCATCGAATTCCAGTTCGCAACATCCACGAAGCGGTCGAGACCAAGGACGTGATAGCACACGTAGATGTGCCCGAGGTCCGCGATCCAGAGGGCAACGAGGTAGCTCCTCACCACCTTCAGCTCGCTAGTGGAATTCAGCACGGCGAGACCGACCATGGCCATGAGTAGGTAAATGTTACCCAGCTGGAGGGCGACGAGACGGTCATTATCCGAGGCCGGAGCTGGCAGGCCGGTGGTCGTGGCCGGAGCAATCTGCTCGGATATAAACCAATCTGGATTTATAACGGCTCCAAGGAAGCCAGCGGCGCTTACGAGACATTTGCATCAGCTTGTGGCGTCTCTACCTAGCCGTCCGGAAGGATTGTACGCACAGGGATATGGGCTCGAAAACGGTGAACACCAGTCTGGGAAAAGTCGGGAGTGCGGAGGCCATTGTATGTTTGAACTACTCAGGACGTCTCGATGAACGTAGGTAGGTAGGTACTTCAGATGCGGTGCAACCTAAAGAATTTGGTGGAATGATTGGAAACAGACGATGCAAGAGGCACCAGAAGCAAAAGTTCCGGTTAGGTCGGAGCAGCAGGAGCGGATTGGAGCTAGGAAACAGAAGTCAGGTGTTCCAATTGTGATGTTGATTGGGCAAGATTCAATTGAGGCGGTTGAGTGTTGAGGTCACTGTTCGATGATGAACGTACGTGCACACCACCACGACAGCTGAATAAGGTGGGCGGCAAAGACACAGGTGGAGCTGGAGGTGGAGAGACCTCATGTTTCTGGGAGTCTGGGCCAGGTCAGGTACCGCAGTAAGCTCCTGAGGTACTGGACCACAGTGGCTGCGGTCGGGTCTCAGGGAAGGGAGGTCCACCGACCACCACCTGTCTGCGGTCTGTCCCTTGCTTTTGCCTCTTTGCCTGAGGTGACCTCGGGCACCTACCACCTCAACTCACCTCACCTCAACTTCTCGGCTGATGCTACCTTACCTTACCTACCTACCTAGTGCTCACCTAGGTAGGTGCCCAAGGACCTTAGGAAAGGGCAGCTTGATTGAGGCCATTGAAATCGGGTGAGGTGCTTCCTGTTCCTTTCTCGAGACTCACAACTCCAAGACAGCTGTAAGCCGCAGACTAAAAGTAGGGCCCGGTGCTAATCCATAGGTATATCGCGACGTGCGAGGCGCCAAAGCCAGCAATGACATGCAAGGCAAACCGGTACCTGGACCTGGACCGGTCGATGATAAGCTTCCAAGTATCCGAGTTAAGGTACTTGGGACGGCCCAGCCCACTGCAGAAGGTACGCAGTAGCAGAATCTGCCGCCGTCTCAACTGCGCGCGCTACCTTACCTACCTTAGGTAAGGTGCCTTGCCCAGGTAGGTAGTTTCTGTCGCCGGGTTTCCTGGTGGGGAATCTTCACGTGGAACTTCCATTCATTGCGGGCAAATCCACCTCCTCTGGGAGGTGCCCTGCTGTGTGTGGGTTACAACTGCTGCTTGACCAAGCCTGGAATGCTGCAGGCTGATTTTTTGGTACTTCCGCCCTTTGGCCTATCCAGTCACCTCTAGCAAGACTTCAATTCCCATACCAGCAACCCGCGTCTTCTCTCGCGATCGCCATCGCCATCGCCATCCTGCCTTGTGCCTTGCCATTGCCATCCACCCCCAACAACCTCCCCCCCGTGTCGTACTCTCCTTCTCCTCTTCGTCTGTGTTGTTTCCTACATCAATTCCGAACCAAATGCCCACTCCGACTCCTTTCGCCCACGATGGCCTTCATCGAGCCACGCCTCATCCACCTGCTGAACGATTCGACCACGCCTCAGCTCGCTCGCGCTGATCTGCCGCCGCTACGCTTAGCATATTCCCGCCCTTCCGAGCGACCCTTCCCCCTCGAACCCGACACCTCTCATCGCGAGGACAAGAACAAGCCTCCACCTCTCGCCACCAGCCATGGAGCCCCGCTCGCCGCTTCGAGAGGGGTCGACGACGGCTTCCCCGGCCGAGACATGAGGAATGACGACGATGTTATAACCGAAAGAGGCACCGTCACCAGCACCGCGTACATGCAGCTTAGACTGCTCATGGGCAAGGATCGAGATACCTCGGAGTCATCCTTTTCTCTCAGCAAGATTCTAGACGAGGTGCATGACAACAAAGACGACACAACCAACAAGAAGAGACATCGAACGATTACTACCAAGGATGATTTCGTACAACTACCCCAACCGGTCAAGAAACAGAAGCCAATTCAACCTCAAGTCATGCCGACTATGCCCCCCATCATCAATGGCCTTCACGAACCCCCTCCCGACGCCGCTCTTTTCCCTCCTATTGCCTCCAAAGACTTCAACGAACCCGAGAACAACCAGCTTAAGCCGCTGCGGGATTATGCCCCCGTTCCCGAGGAAAAGGAGGCCGAAAAACTCCCCGAGCCAGAGCCCACTGCAACCAAGAATTCGAAAGCCGGTAGTGGCAAGACAAGGAAGAAGGCCATGAAACCGAGACGGAAATGGTCCGAGACGGAGACAAATCACTTGCTTCTTGGTGTCAATCGACACGGCGTAGGCAAGTGGACTGATATTCTCGCCGACCCGGACTTCAACTTCAACGACCGCACGGCGGGTGACTTGAAGGATCGGTTCCGCACGTGTTGCCCGAATGAGCTACGGCGGTCGAACAGTGATACCAAGATTGCGACTATCGCAGCTCCTCCTACCCCTCCTACCGAGCCCAAGGCCAAGGCCAAAACGGGTCTTCACTCCGAGAACATCCTTATCGCGCAGGAGGAGCCTCCCCCTATCCAGTCGGCTCAGCTAGGACAACTTGATTCGGATGGCATTCCAAGAGCCAAGAAGAGCCGCGCTCACCGGAAGAAACTTGAAGACTTGGCTGAACTGGGCATTCACGGACCTTTCAAGAAATCTCATCGACGAGAACGACGACCTTTTACCGACCAAGATGACAAACAAATCCTCGAAGGTCTAGACAAATACGGGCCCGCGTGGACCAAGATCCAGCGGGACCCACGATTCAGTCTGTCAGGTCGACAACCCACAGACCTTAGGGACAGAGTGCGGAATAAGTACCCGAGTGTATACCAAAAGATCGAAAAGGGGCTATTTCAGATCAAGGATGGCAGAGGCAACGACACTCTCGAGCCGTCGGTCAGCATGAGTATCAACAACACTTTGCAGCCCAACAGACCTCCGCCGATGGAGGCGGCGCTGAATAGGGCCAATTCCAAAGAAGATTTGCCCAGATGGCCCCTCTCTGTACTTGACAATGGGGAGTCACCCGCTATCCAGCAAGCCTTCGACTTTGGCGAGACCACAACTGCTGCCTTTATGGGCAGCGCTGGTGAGATGGACATCTCACGCCTACTACTGGACGATTCACAAGTCGCCAGCCTGCCTATGCGGCAGTATGCGCCTGACATGGCGCCTGATCCTCTATCACCTTGAAGTGCTTAGCGGCCGGAGGCGGTCCAGACAGTGTTTAAACGGGATCAGAGTCCCCGAGACTCGATGGCCCTTCCCGGCAACTGAACATACCACCTGAGAAGGCTCTTATGCCTCGTGTACCAAATAGCTGCTCATCGGAGTTCTGGAGACCTTAACGCTCAAGGTCTCGTTGATTTAGATACAAAAGTGCTGCGTCTTTCTTGCTTGCGTGGAGTATATCGGGGGACGAGGCAACTGTACAGCCTCTACGGTCTTTTCTGAAGGAATACTTATACCAAACTGGACTTTCAGGAATAGCGATATGGAGATATGGCGCATAATCAGATACCTCACGGTCAAGGACGGGAAAATGGAAATGGAAAAGGTTAGATGGACTACAGTCTTTTCTGCAAAAGAACGAGGAAGGCCCTGCTAGCTTTGGCTTCGGCCTTCCAGGGCTGTTGGGATAGAGTATGAGAAACCTTTGTGCTAGAGAGCATCAGTGGTTAGATGGATGCAGCAGAATGCAGAAACTTGAGCACATGCAGACCATTCTTCTCTTGATTTCTTGCCAAGTCAAGCAAATGATGTCTTCTCGTCCCGAACCTGAAAAGGCCCACAGGGGAAGGAACACTGAGGTGGACCCCGGACTGAAGTCAGCGGTGCACGGGCCACATCGCTTACAGCCCGGTCCCCGACCGGATTATCAAAGCCCCGCCCAGCGTAGGGTTCGAAAAACCTAGGTACCCTCACAAAAATTTCCGAAGCTGAACCTGTACTCCACGTCCCTGGCAGCGCCTTTGAGAATCCTAGATTTTCGACCTCACACCCACCGACCAGATACCCCCATAGACTAACCGGCAGTCGAGACAAGATGGGCAAGGGACTGTAAGTTGATACTCCGAATACATTTTGCATGGAATGCGATTGCGTCGACCGAATTGTCGCGACGACTCAACTCCGACGAGGCGATTGCCAAATTCGCATTCGATCGAAGTGGAAAAAGAAAAAGAGAGAAGAGCACAAGCCATAGATCACCAAGACTAACAATGTCCTCAACAGCAAGAAGCACCAGAAGCGCCTTAGCGCGCCCTCGCACTGGCTCCTCGACAAGCTGTCGGGAACCTACGCCCCCCGCCCCTCGGCCGGTCCTCACAAGCTTCGCGACTGCCTGCCCCTCATCGTCTTCCTGCGCAACCGTCTCAAGTACGCCCTCAACTACCGTGAGACCCGCTCCATCATGATGCAGCGCCTCATCAAGGTCGACGGCAAGGTCCGCACCGACATCACCTTCCCCGCCGGCTTCATGGACGTCATCACCATCGAGAAGACTGGCGAGAACTTCCGCCTCATCTACGACACCAAGGGCCGCTTCACCGTCCACCGTATCCAGGCCGAGGAGGCCGAGTACAAGCTCGGCAAGGTCAAGCGCGTCCAGCTAGGTCGCGGTGGAATCCCATTCTTGGTCACGCACGATGCGAGAACGTGAGTTGCCTCATCGTCTCTGTCAGACATCATTCAGCCGTTGGATCAAGCTTTGGTCGATTTCGTATCATCGAGATTGTTTTCCCAAAATGAAACCCTCTTGACGGTTCTTTTGCTTTTCCGACACCCCATCGTCGAAAGACGTTGGGACTTCACTTGCTTTGCCAAGGAAGGGAGGAACTCAAAATGAAAAAAACCCGTCAAAAGAATGAAAATTGGCCGATCACGAAGAGAGAGAAATGATTGGACAAAAAAAGCTGCCACAAATCCAACGGCTGGTATGTCTACCCCAAACGAACCCCTGTGCTGACTTTCGCGTGCCTCGCAGCATCCGCTACCCTGACCCCCTCATCAAGGTCAACGACACCGTCAAGATCGACCTCAAGACCGGCAAGATCCAGGACTTCATCAAGTTCGACACTGGCTCCATCGCCATGGTCACCGGTGGTCGCAACATGGGTCGTGTCGGTGTCATCACCCACCGTGAGCGTCACGACGGAGGTTTCAACATCGTCCACATCAAGGACGCCATTGACAACACCTTCGCCACCCGCGAGTCCAACGTCTTCGTCATCGGCTCCGAGAAGCCCTGGATCTCCCTGCCCAAGGGCAAGGGTGTCAAGCTCACCATCGCCGAGGAGCGTGACCGCCGTCGCGCCTATAACCTCGCTAGCAACTAAAGCCGGCTGCTCTCTTCTGTCAAGAGGGTTGTGAGTGAGTCTGCCGCGTGCATGTGTCGTCTCACCGCGATGGCACGGTGCGCACTTTCGTCGTGATGTCTTTTTCTCCCGAGGACGGAACGGTTATTTGGGTGGGGCAAACGGGATTGAGCATGAACAAAAAATTACGGAGTCTAGGGCTGATTTTAGAAGTTGTCGGCTTTTGACTACCCGGCAGATAGCTGTATTGCGGCCAATACCAAGCCATTGAAGGTCACTCTTCCGCCCAAGTTTGAGTTCCCTGCATGCTCTTGTCGTGATGGCTGCCATGTGATGAACGGGTATCGCAGTGGTCCAACGCCGATGCCACTGGTCTTGAGGTCTTGAGGCTGTCGCCGAGTCTCACCAGACGCCCAAACACGTTTGCTACACAACTCAGCGTTTCTTATGTCAGGTCAACACGCACTTACACCCGAGAAGACCGCCCGATTCAAGCCTCGCAGTGACCGCTTCAGGCTCCAAAACTTGCAATCAACTCGTTTGTCTTTCATCGGTGACCGATTCAGTCGCTGCCCACCCTCTGCCCTAAACACTCGGAATCCCAAGCCACGCTCACCGCCGACGAGCCTCACCCCTTCGCTGCAGACGAGGATCCTGCACAGTCACCATTCAAAGCTGGTAAAGCCATCGCTCGCATCGCCCCGATGGAGGCGACCGCTCCGCCACGGAAACCGCAGCAATCTTCCCAGAAGAGCCCTTCCTCACCGGTCGGTCTCGTGCCTCACTCGCTGCATGCCGCGATGACGCAGGCTGACCCAGCCATGACCGTTCCCTTTCCCCGCGAAAATCCCAGCCCCACGTTTTTCTTTTCTTTTTCTCTCTTCTTTTTGGAAAAGGGATGGGCACAGCAGACGGCAGGCCAGTCTTACCATTACGTACAAACCCCCCCTCTCCTCCGAGAGCTGACGACTAGTCTAAGTCCCAAGTCAGCGCGTGAGAGCTGAGGAATCGAGGCTGTCCAGGCCCTGTGTTACGGCACAAAGGTGATTTCTGACAGTACGATGCTAGGCAGTTAGCATACGTGTTTTTGTCTCGGTGAGGCTGGATCGGTGCCTGGAGGGGGGGCCAGCTGGGGGGCCAGCTGATCTGCGATCCTCTTGGGATGAGGAGGACGAGGAGCAGGCCTTGCATAGGGTGGCAATCGACTTGCTTGTCTGTGCATTTGGCGAAGGGTTCGATGCGGGAGGAGGGTTGTCTTTGTCTTTACTTCAGAGCAATATCAGGCCCTAGGACTGCTCAGCTATGCTCGGCATGTTATTTCGAGGATTATTTTCTCCTGTTGTTCGCTTTGCCACCAAGTCAACTGACGAGGGCCGGTAGGTTCACTTTTTACGTCTTCAAGGTTACGAAAGCAGGATGTCCTGGGCTCCTTGCGGTCGTGGCTGGGGAGTTCCATCGAGACTCCAAGCCCCCGTTTCTACACTTCAAGACCATTTATTTCACTTAGCAGAACAAGACTTGTCGGTTACAAAAGAGAGACAATCGCAAGGCAGCGCAAGCATCATGAGCAGTCTAAAGCCCTTGGATGTCTGCAGAGTAGTTCGTGTTTCATAGACAAAGCTCGACGGCGGCGCCGCCGCTGTCTGACGTCGCGGAGACGCAACACCCCGCGTTCGTGGCCCTCTGAACCCCGCTGTACCACCCGCGCTGTCAAACTTAACCAGTGAAATGAATGGAGGAAAACTCGGAGACATCCCCATGTTGTGCCTCACCGCCTGCGACTTTCACATTCGCGGTTATACTACGAAACCGTTCATAAGCACGCAGGAGAGACCCAAAGTCTCCAATTGTCCAGGCGGCAGATCGACGTGCTTAGGACTGGGCATGGTATCTTTCAGTCAGGCATCGTTAGGAGGTCAACCTCATCTACAAGCAACCCTGAAGGCCACAATCTTCGTCTGAGGTACTGGCAGGTCGACAGTCTGTCTCATTAGTGTTCGTCCGTGAGTGCTTTCTTTTCTTAGGATGTCAGACCGCCCAAAATTCGCAGCACGTGGACATCCAAGCCTGTGTTCTAGAACGTTTAGGTCAATTGAAGCTGATTCAGCAGGGGTCCTAGTAACAGGGTGAGAGGGGGCTAGCAGTGGGCTAGCAGCTGCAAAGGCACAACTCCTCCCACTGGTATCGACAACTCCATCAGCATGCCAGGCTTAAATTCCATACTCTCAGTTGGAAATTCAAGTCAACAAAGGGGCAGCCTAGAGTCTGTAAGACCCTGTTGTGATTTGGACCAGCTCCACCAGAGCGACGCAGTTGCGGCTTACCTCCATGGGCGATTCCGATGTAAGGCTCATGGAGTTCGGCCTAGCAAGTAGAACGATGATCGAATCTCATCGAAGGTAGGTGGGTTGTAGAGATGGCAGGGGTTGCAGCGTGGGAGCGCACTTACTGATGCAACGAAAATCCTTTAGCTGCTTGAAGCTCTGGTATCGATACGAGGCCGACAAGTATCTTCTTGAAATCGTCTGTTGCCATGGTTGATCGGCTCTGCAGTCGTCTCACGGAAACTCACATAAGCTGGCGGCCGCTTCAAGGTGGTAAGCAACGTCGTCATTCCAGAAATCGAGATTCTTGGATGTTACGTCGTGAACTTGGGTTATGTTAGCGTAGCGTCCGACGCATGTTGCAGGCTCCCTGGACTCCTGTGGATGTGATGACGGACGGCAGGCGACGGCGAATACGGCATCGGAATTCTTTGGTAAAAGATCCATCCCTCGGCAAACCTCCGTGTCGGCTTGGGTATCGGAAACGGACTCCCGACTGCATCGTGAGTGGGACGGCCAGCTACAGGTGACCAGCCATGAACAACAAGTCTCATCCGCGCTTGTTGCTGGCCGGGAAAAGAGCCTCGCAAGCAAGACAACCCGTGTCCGCCGGTGTCTCGTGATCCACTCAACAAGTGCGCCTTCGCAGCAGTACGCAGGAACCTGCAGTGACACCCTCCTGAAAAGGTGAGAGCAGTCAGCTCCCAGGCCCCCAGCCGGCATGCGGCACTAGTTTCCATTACCCCTCAGGCGAGCTCCACTGCGAACTCTACACCGACAGGGCCGTCGCGCGGGGGTTCGTCAGCTCTTCCATCCTCGTCGCTTCGCTGGCGGGCCGTGGGGGCGACATTGCTTGTTCAAAGGCTGAATTTGGGGCTCTTTGCCCGTCTTACCGTCGTGCAGAGTGAGAGCCGACAATTGTGCCTGGCCTCTTGACGGTATTTGGCAACCCGCCAGCAGGTTTTACATGTTGCTTTTGCCTTGGTTACGTCGGTCTGAGGCCGTTAGAAGGGTGGGATGCCGTTGGTAATCGCATTGCTGTTGAACAACTCTGGAAGGTTGTTGCTGCCCCCCATCCGCATGTTCCAAGCCACTCCACGAAACGGGGGTCACACCTGCATTTGAACCTGGCGTCGGTCTGTTGTCCATGACGAAGGGCTCTCTTATCGTCCCTTCTCGGCAGCTCTCGATGACCTACCTACCTACCTACCTATTGGCAGGCAATATTGTGTTTCTTTTCCGCGTCAACTCCGATACCCCTACCTGTTGTTCCCGAGATGTTGGGTTGAGGCCGTCATCCATCATCAGCCGGAGCAAGTGCTGGATGGTGGCACGAAGCAAAACATTCCGAATCGAGATGACCCATCCGTTCGCCGTCGCCGTTCCGAGGTCCGGGCTAATGTTCCATCACCGAGAGGTTTCGTGTTGTTTCACCCTCGGCGTCTTACCCGCTCCCGTCGGTTGTGCCCCAGATCCATCCCCGATGTTGTCCGCTTTGTAAGACAGCTTCGGAGATCCACCTGGAGAGCTTAGCTGGTCTTGTGTTAGCAGCCAAGGTATTCCCAAGTACCGATCGTGAACGAGTCCAGCATCCCACCCCCGCTGACGACTCGGGGCCACCACCTGGGCTAGTTTGACGTCCTAGCTTCTCGTCACCGGTCACCGTAGCCCTCCGTCTTTTGGCTTATTGACCTATTTGGCCAACGTCGTCCATCTCTAGCGTCCTGACTGGGTACTAGGTAACTTTCCATCCACACATAGCCTTCGCCCTGGCTGCACCTCGTTCCGAATGTGGGAAGCGGTACTCTTAGATACTTGTTGTGTGGTCACACTCTCCATTCCTTCCACAGAAACAGAGGCATCGTTATTAAAGTCAACGGGCCCCCTCGTCATCCACAATATCCACTTGCCCCAACGCCTGGCCGCTTAGCTTTATCTATCCATGGTCGATTGCGACATTGTTTTTGGACTGGGTTTTGCCGTGATTGATTCCCTTCGTTTCTCAGTATAAACACGCCCATTCCTTCTCTCCTCGGGTTCATGGGCCCAAGCGTGTGTCACGAATTCGTTTCGTAGAGCAATTCAGCTACCCACCACAGATCTACTATTGCTTGCTCACCGGAGCTCACGACGAAACCGAACAGTTCAAGCTGCGACTGCTTCAAGGCTCTATGAGTTGCTGAAGTCCTTGAAACGCAAATTTTCAGGTCCAGGTTTGTGGCCAGCAGAGAGAAAGAAGCAAAATTCAACACCGATACAACCCATTTTCGCCGACGTAACCCACGCCGTGGTGAAGCCCTGTCGTTTCTGACCAAATTTTCGACCCTTGTTGGAACCAATAACATCCAGCGCCTTCAAAAAATCCGGATTTACCTCCGTGTAGCCCTGCATGTCGGCAAGATACTCTGCGCGGCCCCTTCTTAGCCATGGCTTGAGGGGCCGATTGGCTGGGCCCACTTTCCGGGCCGATCGGTGGTTCTCGACGACGACAGGCCGGCGGAGCACACAGGAAAGCAGCTCCGAAGGTTCGGGGACGAAATCGCAGGCTGGTTGGAATGGGAAGTCTGTATGGGGTGTTGCTTTGGCAGCTGGTGCCGCTGGATGGGGCCTTGCCAGCTCGAGAAAGGAAACTTCTGCGGCCTCGGGTTTCTTTCCTGTGGTTGGTGGTTCGCCGTTCGGTGGTGTAGGACCTGTCAAGTACGCCACCCTGGCCGAGATGGAGCAGGTAGGTTTTCCGGTTGAAGTGCGCTCGCGGGGGTTGACTGTCGAGTAGGCCCTGAAAGAAATACGGACAGAAGTAGGCGGCGAAGACATCATCTCTACAGATCCGGACGACTTGCATGCCCATGGATATTCGGAATGGTCGTCGACTAACCCTGACGGTCTTCCGGTAGCTGTTGCCTATCCCCGGACGACAGAGCAAGTATCAGCCATTGCCCGTATTTGCTTCCAGTACAATATTCCCATCATCCCTTACTCAGGTGGTTCCAGCTTGGAAGGTAATTTCTCAGCACCGTACGGAGGTATAAGTGTAGACTTCGCCTTCATGGACCAAGTCCTCTCGTTTAACAAGGAAGACATGGATATTGTGGTACAGCCTAGTATTGGATGGCAGGATTTGAACGAAAAACTGGCGAAGATGGAGAGTGGTCTCTTTTTCCCCATTGATCCAGGTGAGAATTGATGACCTTGGCTGTCGAAGCAAATGCTGATTGCTCGACCAGGACCAAGCGCAAAGATTGGCGGAATGATTGGTACCAACTGCTCTGGAACTAATGCCGTTAGATACGGCACCATGAAGGATTGGGTGATCAACCTAACGGTAGTGTTGTCTGACGGCACTGTTGTCAAAACCAGGAGAAGGCCACGCAAATCTTCGGCTGGCTACAATCTGAACGGCCTTTTCGTTGGATCTGAGGGAACTCTCGGTATCGTAACGGAAGGTAAGTGCTTGACCCGCCAATCTGCCCTTGCCGGAAAGCAGGCTAATGATATTCCAGCAACCCTCAAGCTCACTGTCGTCCCTGAGGACTTTTCTGTTGCGGTCGTGACGTTCCCGAGTATCCGAGACGCTGCAGCCGCGGCAGCCGAGGTCATGCGAAACGGTATTCCTGTGGCTGCCATGGAAATCATGGACGAGGTCCAGATGAAGGTTGTAAACTTGGGCGGTGCAACAGCCCCCCGTGTGTGGAAGGAGCTTCCAACACTTTTCTTCAAATTTTCCGGTACCAAGGCTGGCGTAAAGGAGAATATTGGTCTCGTTCAGAGGATCACCAAGAATCACAAGGGCGGAAACTTTGAGTTCGCCAAGGATGCACGTGAGCAAAAGCTCCTGTGGTCTGCTAGGAAAGAGTCGCTCTGGTCGATGCTGGCGCTCCGAAAGGATGGCGAGGAAGTTTGTGAGTGTTGCATTGCAATTGAAGTCGCGGAACCTTTTTGGAACTGACTTCTAGCAGGGAGCACAGATGTTGCAGTGCCCTTCAGTCGATTGGCCGACTTGATTGAGGTCAGCAAGAAGGAGATGGACGACATGGGACTGTTTGCTAGCATTCTTGGCCACATCGGCGACGGCAACTTCCACGAGAGTATCATCTATAACCGAACGATTCCCGAGGAGAGAGAAAAGGTCGAGAAGTGCGTCAAGAACATGGTGAAGCGCGCCATTGAGATGGAAGGAACGTGTACCGGTGAACACTCGATTGGATGGGGCAAAAAGGAGTCGCTCCTCCTCGAAGTCGGGCCCGACACGCTCGATGTGATGAAGTCGATCAAGCGAGCGCTCGATCCGAAATGGATCTTGAACCCAGGAAAGATCATGGATATTCCTGAAGGGTCGAAGACGATCTGAGTTCCTCGTGTGCTCTCGTCTCGTTTCCGTCTCGGTCTGACTAGCCAGGATGTTGGGGACGCCAGCAGCGGTGTTGTTTGGAATTTTCGTCAACCCGAATTGCATATTGGTTGGAGACGGAGACCTTTCGACTCGCAAGGCTCTTTTGAACTGGTTGCCGGTCCCGTGACGTACAAGAAGATGCGTAGGGCATTGCGTAATCGTGGTGATGGTTGAAGAAAGGCGGTAGAAGGGGTTGACGAAAAGTTTCCTGGATTTCAATGTAACGCATCGTCGATAGACCCAATGCCACCACTCTCGTGGACAGTTGGGCTCGTCTCGCAGAAAGTACAACGAAGGGCAGAATTCTGATTGCAATCCAAAATTGCCAAAAGGTATTGAAGGGTGAAGGTGGATCAATGTCGGCAACCTGCATGCGAGCGCAGGATCTGGGTTGGCCTATCCGTTCTAGAAGAGGGAAAGAGGCTCAAAAGGGCTTACTGGCGGATACTTGCATGTTTGCATCTAGGTACCTACCTTACCTTACCTTCCGTTTAGGTAGGTCATCAAAGAACTTGGCTGGTTTTGCTACAAACTGCCGAGAGGTGCCTGCCAACAAAACCCATTGCACCTGCTTTTCCTTCTTCACCTGCTTCTTGCTGTCGACACCTCCCAGTTCTTGCTACGTCTCGCCCATCTTCCTGAAACATCTCAGCCCATATCCCCCGTTCGACATCTACAATTCTTCATCACTCGTGGTAACCTTCGTCTCTGGCGCTCTTCATTTCTGGCTGTTTTTTCTTTTCCGACTCTCCTCTTCCTACTGCTCTCCCTTTCCGACTATTCTCCTTCTCTGGCTCCCTCCTTCTCTGATTCTGTCATGGTCTATGAACACGAGAAAAGTGAGGAGGAAGCAAGACGAAATGGACACAGGGTGTTTCCACCAATGAACGATAGCAACGGTCTTGCGTCAGGGACTGCTCCTCTAGGTGCGTACGAGACATTGCACTGGTTTCCTTTCACCCATTCCGTATTCGATTTCAGGGAGGAATCGCCACAAGATACCTAGGTAGCGAGGCATCAGATGGGGTCGATAACCACCGCTCGCTCCTGCTTTTTGAAGGGTCGCATCTTCATCTCACCTGCTACTCCGCACAGCTGCCTTCGTATCGTCTAGGCACCCTCTATAAATACTATCGTCGTCCTCTCAGCTTCACATTTTTCAAATTATTATCTAGCTTGGCTCACTTCACTAACCTTATCCACAGTGATCAAACCCAATAACATGGAAGCCGAGCCCTGGCGTACCTGGCCAGAGGTCACACTCAAGATTCATCGAGTGCCTTCTGCGGTTACCTTAGCAGAGCTACACAAGTCCTTTTCGAGACACGGCAACATCACATTGCTTGAGATAGGCGAGGATAAGGACGGAAAGCGCAATGGCTTCGCGAAAGTCCGTTTCGAGCCGCCTCCCAAGACGGCCTTCTGGGCACAAGTCAACTATGCCCTTACGTACGATGGAGAGAAGCGCGCCCGCATTACGCTTTCGCTTTTTATGCCGAAAATCAAGTTCGAGGACCTCACAGAAAGCCCGGCGAACCCAAAGATCTTGTTGCAGACTAGGATGAGTCTCAATGCCAGCCAGATGGACTTTGGCTCGTTGATCCGGGAGCACGAGATGATGCTTCACAAGTCAGTTAAAGATAACGTGAGGGTCGACATTGACCTCGGCAGGAAGCAGCTCACCATTACGTTCGATATGCCAAAAACGGCACTCAAGGAGGAACAGATTGGCGAGAACAAGAACGAAGACCAGCGAGCTAGCGAGGAGGATGACGGATTTCACCATTATCGCTGCACTGTTGCTTTTTCTCGTCTTACAAAGCTGTTCCGCGTCAGACATGAGGAAGGCACTACCGCTATCATCATTCCACTTGAGCTTCCGGCAATTTTCAGAACCAAGAGGGATGATGAGAGTCTGAGAGCAATGGCGAAGGGGAAAACCTTTTGGGGTCCTCTGGACATGTGGGAGCGGCGAGCCATTATTCTCAGAAATCGGGCTTTGCCTGCCAGCAACGCAGTGACCCTTCAGACAGAATTCGAAGACGCCGACTTCATCGACATTGGCCGCTGGACAACATTTCGATTCCTCATTGACGACAGCAGCAACCCTATCGATAAATCTCTGGAGGCACTGCATGCGTTCAACATCGAGACCATCACCTCAGACGATTTTGCATTCGCACCTCACCGTCCTGCTGTGCTTGCCACTCTGTACCGACCCACAACGCCTTCGAAGGCAGACGCGAGTCTATCTTTGCGAGCACTCGCATCCTCTCTCCAAGCCCCGCCAGCTTTGGATTTTCAAGTTCACTATCAGCTAGAGGTTTGCATCTCCCGCGGTGTTCTCTCCGAATATTCGATAACTCTTGAGTTTTTGAGCCGACTGCGAGATCTCGACAAGGACCGAGCAAAATGGACTCTTGAGTACTACGCCGATCAGGGGCAGAGAGTTTGGGACCCAATGGACATCTTCGATAATGAGGAGGCCAACCTCTACTTCCCTAACCCGATGATGCCGCACTACTGCACGACGATTCGCAAGATTATTGTGACGCCGACTACGGCGTATTACAGCTCGCCGAGTGTAGAATCGTCGAACAGGGTTCTTCGCAGGTACAGCACGCACCAGGACCGATTCCTTCGAGTTCAATTCACAGACGAATTATACAACGGCAAGATATATAGCGACTCAGGAAACGAGCTCTTCGACAGAGTGTACCGAGCCTTGTCCAAAGGTATCACCATTGGGAGCCGTCACTATGAGTTTCTCGCGTTCGGCAATTCCCAGATCAGAGAGTGCGCCGTCTACTACTTCTGTCCGACCGACCACCTGTCTTGCGACCAGATCCGAGACTGGATGGGCCAATTCAGTCACATCAAGAACGTAGCGAAGTACGCTGCGCGTATCGGCCAATGCTTCTCGACAACGAGAGAGATACGAGGCGTCACTGTTCCGAAGATCGTCCCGATCAAGGACATTGAGAAGAACGGCTTCTGCTTCAGCGACGGCGTCGGCAAGATATCACAGTTGCTGG
Organism: Colletotrichum neosansevieriae; assembly: GCA_036785495.1. NCBI lineage: Eukaryota > Fungi > Ascomycota > Sordariomycetes > Glomerellales > Glomerellaceae > Colletotrichum > Colletotrichum neosansevieriae. Next base: position 101,150 of record JAVHLV010000176.1, on the reverse strand, counting down.
CGAAGATGGTCGTTCAGGAAATGAGCAATGAAGACTTTGACATAGCACCTTCCGCTTTCCAATTTCGCATGGGTGGGTGCAAGGGAATGCTCGCTGTCTGGCCTGACGATGCGAAGGGACTAGAAGTGCACATTCGACCCTCCCAGGAAAAGTTCAAGGCAAAGTTCAATGGGCTCGAGATCATCAAGTATGCGCACCACTCCATCGCCACATTGAACAGACAGACGATTACTGTTCTCACATCTCTGGGCGTCCGAGGGGAAACCATACTGAAACTTGCTCAGGTACAGATCAAGAACTACCAGAAGGCTATGAATGATCGAGTTGCCGCCGCAAGCCTTCTGGGACAGTACATTGATGAGAACTTGACGTCGCTGACGATCAAGGACCTTGTCGGTTGGGGCTTTGTTGACCCAGAGATCCAAGAGCCATTTGTTCTGACTATTTTGGACCTTTGGAGAATCTGGTCCATGAAGTTGCTCAAGGAGAAAGCTCGCGTCATTGTCGAGAAGGGCGCTTTCCTTCTCGGGTGCTTGGACGAAACAGGAACTCTGCGAGGCTACTCTATTGCCAATGAGGGCAAGAAGACCAAAAAGGTCGAGGACCTCCCGCAAGTCTTCTTGCAAATCGAGAGCCCTAGTGGTAGCGGTAACTTCACTTGTGTAACAGGGCTTTGCATAGTCGGACGCAATCCATCCCTGCATCCAGGTGATATCCGAGTCGTGGAGGCAGTCGATGTCCCAGGACTTCATCACCTGAGGAACGTGGTGGTATTTCCTCGCACAGGCGATCGTGATGTCCCGAGCATGATGTCTGGAGGAGATCTAGACGGCGACGACTTTTTCGTCATCTGGAACCCTGACCTCATCCCGGACGACTGGCATGAACCACCAATGAACTACTCGCAACCTACACCGTCAGTCCTGCGGCGAGGTGTCCAGGTCAAGGACCTTCAAAAGTTTTTCGTTCGATACATGCAGAACGACAGTCTCGCCTTGATTGCGACAGCGCACTTGGCACATGCCGACAAATCTGCGCTTGGCGTCAAGGACAGGAAATGTAAGTTTATCCAGGCATTGTGCAGAAGAAATGGTTGTATCAGTAGCTAACGGCCTGCAGGTCTTCAACTCGCAGCGTTACACTCGAAGGCTGTCGACTACGTCAAGACTGGCGATCCGGCAATGCTTCCAACTGAGTTGAGCGCCAAGGACCGGCCGCATTTTCTGAGCAGTAGGAATGGTCGTACATACCATTCGCCAACCGCACTCGGAAAGCTGTACGACATGGTCCAAGACGTTGGATTTAACCCTCTCTACGAGAAGAAATTTGACACCAGAGTTCTTGAACGATTCGAGCTTTCAGAGGCCTTGTTCTCCAAAGCTCGTACGGTCAAGAGTCAGTATGACACCGCCATGAGACGCCTCATGGGTCAACGCGATGTTGACACCGAATTCGAGATCTGGACCGGGTTCGCGCTATCTAAACCACGCGTCGGTAGCGAATACAAGCAACAGGAAGACATCGGCAGGGAGTCCTCAATGCTGAAGCAACGGTTTCGCGATATATGCTACAAGGAGGTTGGCGGCAGGAGCTTCGACCAAATCGCCCCGTTCGTGGCGGCAATGTATAAAGTAACCCAGGACGAGGTCAATGCTGCCATGGCAGGGGAGTACGAGGACGAGGAACACAAGCGCCAGTCCATGCCCCTGATCAGCTTCCCGTGGATCTTCCACTGGACCATGGGCCGCATTGCCACGGGCAAAGTCAACATTAAGCCCACAGTCAACCCTGAGGCAGCGGCGCCAACCACGAAGAAGATCCACGCCTTTCGCCGCGCGGACGATGAGGCGGAGCCCGCGACGCAGATTGAAGGCGGAAGAGAGGTCCACCGCGGAGACGAGTTCAAGATCTTTGCTAGCCCCACGGACCAGCAAGATGGCGAGGAGGTTTCAGTATCACCACAGCCTGAGGACGCTATTGGTGGGGAGGAGGTACACGTCGAGGATGAGGACACGGCCATGGACTTGATGGACCAGTTCACCGCCATGGGCTAAGACGAGGCGCGATGACGGGGACTTTTTTGCTGCGACATGGGCGTTCGACAAGTCACTCTCGTCTTTTCCCAGTCATTAATCATGGATTTCAGGCGATGAGCGATAACGGCGCTGGGTTTTGGGTGAGGTTTGACGGCAGAGCAATGCGGCACACAAGATTCGTCAGGCATCGCTTTTCTGCTCTCTAGGAGAGACATATGCACACAACATAATAGACTTGGTTTTCGTGACGCACACATCGACCGTTGTCGATGCCACCGTGACTTTGAACATGCCGTCAAGTGTCGTCAGTAGAATTTTCCTGAGACTGGGTGGATTGGCGGCCGCATGCTGCCAGCACGTTACCGGGGACAATCGAAGCTGCCCGGGGGGGGGAGTTCAGGGCCTCTTCTAGCGGTCTCTTCGGGGAATCGGATAGGCAACCCGGGACGCAGCAGCGAGTTGAGGCTTGACGTGCTATCTGTACTGCACACGCCAATCCGGAACGCGCATGCTCACTCCCAGAAACCTTAGGCCGCCAGGTTCTTCTCTACACGGTACACGCACACACGAGAGAGTAGGGAGAGGAGGGGATAGGATAGTGACCGACGGGATGTTACGGTTATGGTGTGGTTGGTTGTCTCTGGGCCCTGAAAATTACTGCCGGTCCGGGAACATGCTACGAGATGATCCTGTTTCTGCTTTGCCCCCCCCCATCGTACAACGTGGAAGCTCGTGATGAGCCAAAGAGGAGTGGGTATCCGCCAGAGGAGAGAGAAAAATCCCGCTCGACCCTCTTCATCCTCCTGTCTTTCGTCGATCAACAGCAACCTAATCGGGCGCGGGATGCATGGAAACAGATCACTTGATCACAAGGCCCGCAGAGCGTAAATGATCTCCACAATTTACAACGGTCGAGAACTCTCCATTTCTCCATACGATCCAGCAGTATAACTGATCAAATAAGAGGGGGGAAGCGGGGGCGTGTGTGTTTGTGGCCTCCTAACCCCCGCTATCAAACGAACCGGCTGTGTCCCGTGGGAACGAACAGCTCACCCCAGCGTCGAGAAGTATGCACAAGTACCGAAGCGGTTACGGTACAACAGTACAAAATTTCCAAAGCAGTGGATGAGCGCGCCGGATCTTACGAACCCTCCGCTCCACGTCCGAGCAGGCGACGGGGAGCCGGCATTATTGGACGTTTTCGTTCGTGTTCAACTGCTACTTCACTTCCTGACGCAGAGATCGGTCCTCAGCACCCACTTTTCGCCCGCGGTAACTTCCCGCCCCTCGTGCTGTTGATGAGTGGAACATGTGTCAGTCTGCAGTAATTCTCCTGCTGGGTACGACTGGACGGGTAAGAGTAAAAAGAGGAGACGGGGAGAGATGGCTGAATGTCTACAAGAGTGGGCGGACGCACAGGCAGGTAAGCAGGGCCGGTGGTTGGGTGAAAAATGCAGAGGTGAGGCCGCAGTTGTGGCCGTGTTTGGCCTGTTTCGCGCCACCAAAAAGCAAGGACGAAAAAAAAAGGGGTACATAAGAGAAATGCTAGCGAAATGCCCACGGTGGCAACGTTCGCAGTTGCACAAAGCATGATCAGGAGCAGCTTTTGGCCCTGATCATGAGCGTGGTCGGGGATCAGGGGATGGTGCAGTTGTTTTCGAGGTGAGGAAGGGGGAAATCGAACTCGGAAAGACTTACCAGCATACAGTCGTCGCCATGCTTGTGTAGGAGAGCCATGCCGGTTTCGAGGGCGACGGGGATCTCCTCCTTGGCGGAGCGGCGGTCATTGGGAAAGAAGACGGTCTCGCCGCCGACGCAGCCTTCGGCGGAGGAGGTCAGGTAGAGCAAGAGCGTCCACGTTGTCTTGCACGGGATGGCTCCCGCCGAGGGGTCAAGGGCGAGCGAGACGTTGTTGGAATCATCGTCTATGTGGGGGGGTTTCTGTGGTCAGCTGGCCTAGATCGATCTTGGAGAGATTAGGAGGAAGCCTGCACAGAAGACAGGTGAAAGGAACAGAAGGAAAACGCCAAAGAGCGCAAAAGGAATCCTTGAAAGCTGCCGGCAGGAACATCACCAGCACGTAATACGCTGCTTGGCTGCTTGTTTCTTCGAGCGGATGAGCGGACGCGGGATGCTGAAGGTTTACTGGATCGGACTCTTAGGCTCCCGGACTCAACTTCCGCCCTGGAACCCTGAGGATAACGCCATGGAGTGGATCGGTATAGAACGATCGGCAGGGTTCGGACCTGTGGAACATATCGATGGGTTTCCTGGTGCTCGAGCGAACTTGGGCGATGACGAGTAGAATGTGAACAAAGGGGACTGAGCGGCGGAGGCGATATATCATATATCATTTCTGACAATCGTGTGGTAGATCCGATGGCTTCGCTTGCTGCGGGGCCATTTACGTTCTATAACATAGCAGAAACAGTGGGGTAAGACCAGCTGATGTCCCATCAGGTTCTTGTCTGCGACATTGCAAGTCATGGGATATCTTCTGTGTTCTGATCTTGATGAGGTTAAGACATGCATGGGCTGGAAACTTCTCCAAGTCAGGTATCCGTAGTAATGGGTCGATGAAGGAAATTGCGAATGGGGTGAGAGAAAACGTATGGACCAGGCTTGCTAGACTTCTCGCAAAATATGTCCGTACAAGGCAACTGTGGAATGTTGCCGGACGGCAAGTAGGTATCGTGAGATGGTTTAGCTGTACCTCGACCTTCCAAGTTCAAAATAGGCGGTGTATAGAGGCCGTCGATACTTTCTGATGTCATGCAGGCTTGACCGGGGCTGTAGGCTTTTACACCTCATTTCGTCGTTGACTCTCGTCTTGGGCTATGAACGAACAATGACAAATCCCGGTGGCTTGCTGCACGCTGCACTCGCAGAAGGGCTTCGAGAGGTTCGGCCACTGGCCTTGAACCTGTACCGAGCTGGCGGCTTGCCCAACGAGCGGTCGAGTTCGTCGCCCGCAGCCTGTGTGGCGTTTTATGACAGGTCAATGACTTGGCCATGAGACTTACAATGTGCATCGAAGTATTGGCCTTTGGAGTAACGATAAATGCGAATGTTGGGATTTAGACCAACAACCTCACCGCCCCTAGCATATGCCAGTCTCGTTAGCCAGAATCCGTAACAAAGCGTCCCGAGGTAGATGTTTTTCTTCTTTAGGGTGGGGTTTCATGTAAGAAAACTCTTTCGATGTGTTTTCTATAGGGTATAGTAGGCGGATCTAGCCGGAAGCGCGTGCTAAGCGCCGTACAGGGCCAGGGTTGTGATGACGAGAGCGAGGCAAGGGCAGGTGAGGCGGAAGTCAGTGGACTCACCACAAGCTCTGGACATCTGCTTCAGAAAGCGCCTGGCGCAGTCCGGTCTCCATCCAAAGACGTTGAGCAAAAGCGGCATCTTGCACCTGGAAGCGGTCGTTCACCCTGATTGCCTCCCCTCTCTTGGGACGGCCAGGAGTAGTGATCAGTGGCAGATTTCTAAGGAAAGTGACGTAGGAAGTGCAGAGCGACTTGGGCCAGAAGTTGCGGAGCAGAACCACTTTGTCGGGGCAAGAGGGGAACTTTTCAGGTACGAGATCGGTGACTGGTAATGGTGGCTTGAATTGGGGCCAAGCGGGAGGGACGTTGGGCGTGGGAGCAGCGGTCGTCTTTGCGTTGGTGCCAACATTGGCGGCGCCTCCCTTTGCCTTGCCAGCGTTGGAGGTCTTCTGCTTGCCCATGATGTAGCGGCTGCTGTGCCTCAGTCAAGGTATACAGCGTGGTCTAGGGTGGATGATGTGCAGCGAACCGAGAGCACTTGGTGGCCGATGGCTCCTGTCGGCTGTCTGGGACAAGGTTGAGGCTCTCGCTGCGCGTGGAACAGGAGGGGCGAGAGCCAGTGGAGCGGCCCAGGGTAGAAACGTCGAGATTGGCTCAAAGCGGATGATTGGCGGCTGAATATTGGACTTAAGAATATCAAGACGTCGTTTAGTTGTGGTGCTGTCAACCAGATCTGATTAGGGCCTGGGTTGCGGTCCACGTGAGACTTGGTTCGGATACGGGTGCTTAGCATTGAAACGCCATTTTTTGGCCAGATCAGTTGTCGATGTTCGCCCAGACTGTCTGCATGTGCAAGTGCAAGGGAACTACCTTAGTTGCTTATTAGGAAATTGTGTCGTTGTGGACGGCATGAGGAGGTTGCGAAGATGAAGAAGTCGAGTGGACGGACGGAGGTGGATAGAAGTGGACCCAACAACCTGCGCAGGCGCTAACCATGTGTGGCCGCCCGGGTACGTACCGTGTGCTGTGCCTGGACAGTGTTCCTGGCCTTGTACGGTGCATCAGTGCATCAGGTCGCTAGGTGGTGTAAGGTATGCTCAGAAAGCCGCGCCTTACCCGACTGCCGCCGCCCCGCTAATATCCCCGTGGTCTCGCTCTAAAGTGGGTCTTGTCCCCGGGGGTCCGGGGCCATACATCGCCGGCACTAGCGGGACTAGGGGCCAGCGAAAAGGTGGGCGACGCTAACTTTCCACTACCACTACTTTCTCCCTGCCTTGTTCTTTTTCTCGTCACATATCAGAGGCCACTTCTCGTCCTCGTTCTTTTTCATCAGAAAGTGACAGTTGATGAAGTTTATCTCTCATCTGAGTTTTGTCTTTGCTGTCCCGCTTTCCGCGGCGGACTCAACTCAACAGGGAAGCTGTTTCCGATGTCAGGGTTGAACATGTTAGCGAGGTGTGCACCTAGAGGGCACGACTCAGATCTATGCCCTCCCTTTCCCTTTTGTCGGAATTCAGTCTGTGCGTTGGTTTCCGTTGATTTGGCTCCAGATCATCTCTCACTCTTCGTTCTTGTTACGAGACTCGTATGCCAGGACCGAGATGCGCGGAACTGATTACGACGTGCCTTTGCTATGAGACCGAACACAGCGGGTACCTTCAGCCATCGACAGAAAAGCCCCGCGGACACACCTATCAGCAAACTTTCGGCAGCGCGGTTGTTCCCGTCTCTGCTCGGCTTTTGCATGGTCAGGTCAGGTAGGGGGGCAATGGTCGGTTGAGCTACAACCTCTTTTTGCATCGCCCTCTCTGTCGGATTTCGTTTCCTTTGCGTTGGAATACATAGTCGTGTGTTTGCCAGTATGCACATTCGCACTGACAGAAGGATAACCGAATCGGTGTGATTGATCATTCGAGAAGCAGCCCCCGATCGATGACCCAGATACCTGGTAAGCCAACCTGGACACCATAGGAAAACCACGATAAACTCGCGCCTGGGCGATCGCATAGTTTTCCACATGCACTGCATGCTGATTGATTGATTACCTTACCTCCTTGGTAAATCCCTCAGCAGCTGGGGTGAACAAGACGATTCCCGTGGGTTTCACATGAGCGACTCGTTTCGTCGTCATTGGATGGTCGAGTTCGTGACTATTGCCATTCCGGGCTGAGCCACTAGATCTCAAGCAAAGTGATATATGACAGACGTCCGATACCAGCCACCCAATGTCTACACATTGTCTGTGCCCTTCGTCTTCGCACTTCTGTTCTCGTGAGTCGATTGGTATCTGACGAGCAGGATTCATCCTTGTTCAGCGAAAGGGGAAAAGCCCTCTTTTTCTTCTCTGCAATTGACCTGCCCAATCCCACCGCGCGAGGCACATTTTGTCGAATTCTGCATCCGTCGGTGATGAAGATGGTGAACTTGCGATAAGCTTGGATCTTGGTTGAGACAGGTCGGTCCAGTCGGGACTCGTCATTCTCCGTAAACCAACGTATGTCTCCCAGTTAATTCATTTGTGGCTTGCTTGTCTCGCAACAAATTTCGAACCCAAGTGCCCGAATTTCGGGACGGGACGCTTTCCAGTCATGTCTGTTGCAGTCTCCACAAACGACGTCCGCCATGCACCGCAGCGTGGGAAAGTCTTCTTGCTGCTCGGGCGTCTCACATCGTCAATTGAAGGACCCCATAGATTCCACGAACACGATGCCCAATGCGAAAATCTCCTGCCCCGTTTCTGTCCCCAGCCAGCCATGTACTCAAGTAATTTCGAATATTTGACGACCCGGAACTTTGGTCATAACGCAGAAAACCAGACTGATGTGCCCGCTTCGTCCGCAACCCCGCCAGGCTGCAATCGCGAAATCCGTTTCGGCTTGGTCGCAACTGCACGACGAAACAATGTTTCACTTATGTGGCTGCCTCAACTTCGGAGCCAGACGCGATCCCTTTTTTTTTTCCAGATATGATCGAGTTTCCCTACGCAGACACCTAGACGATTACCATGTCCCAAATAATTGAACAGAGAGTTGCCGTCACCGCACATTTGCGATGACGTAGTTCCCAGGGGAACGGTCCAGCTATTGGACGACCAGAGCATTATGCCATGGGTTTCAGCCTGTAGGATTGATCCCAATGGTTGAAGAAATCTCCTGGCGCCCTCTATATCGGCTTGAGAATATTGTAGACCTGCAGAGACCCGCGGTTCAGTTGCAACTATGCAATGGGGGAAACGCCAGCAACCTTTGGGAAAGCAATTGTCGATGCGGCGCGATCCCCCGACCCATCGACAATTGCCGAGACAGGCTTGCCATTATGCTGGTTCGTTTGCTGCAAGATGGGATCTGATGACTGGTTGACTGCCAGGATTCATGAATCGTGAACGATGGACCGCGACTCGTAGATGGCGTATATGTGGTGAACCACTGAACCTAGCTGAGAAGCGACTTTTGATCTGTCATATTGATAGTCTCGCAGAGATGTTTTTCGCTCAGATCCCGGTTGAACTGTTTCCAAGGGCAAGTGGAGCCAGGCAAATCGCCAGACATAGGCGTCGAGGGGGCTGCTGGACATGCCACGGGGAACGATTCCGATGACCAGACTGGCATGTCATATGCAAGTGATGTCGTCTGATGGGAGCAGCCGTTGCAAAGCCAACTGTCATCTCAATATGGGCGAGGTGATGGGGTTCGGTAGCTGTTGTGGACAAAACTGATTGGGCCGAAGAACCTTGCAGGAACGACGTGTGCGGTGTGCCATTGCTTGACAAGGGCTTTTAGCGCAGGTAGTAGCGCCAAGAGACATCGCAGACCGCCTTGATTGCTCGCATTTCATCTGCAGACAGGAGAGGATTGGATGGCGCCCGCAGATGTAATGTCGAGATTCCTGGTTGCTCATCATGTTCTTTTCTAGCGCTCAAGACGGCCAGGCCGTCGCGTCGCGGTTGCAGTCGCTGTCACAGTCGCAGAGTGTTTGACTGCAAGTTGACTGCAAGGCCACGGTGGGCCGGCTTGCATTTCGTCCGTAGTGAACTGTAGCATTCGGCCGGCATGATGCAAATTCTCCTGCATCCGCACATATACGACAGTCAGAAATAGGGAGAGGGGTCTTTTGAAATCCGGCTTGCTGGAGAGAAAGGGAAAATTTAGACGCTCATTTCCAATCTCGTCTTCGAATCTATTTAGAGATCGTCTGCGAGGCATCCATCGACAATGATGGGGACCGAAACTTCCCAAGCTCGAATGGGCGGGAATCGTGGTGATCCTTGTTGGATGAAGTGGAGGAGATTTTGGCGCCTCGACCCGCTTGTTGCATAAAAGAGGCTCCTCTGTGTGGTATTGCTGCATACAACGCTAAATGAATGGCGGGGCCGGGGTCCGGCTAATTTTAGGGGCGGGAACTTCCTTTCCCCGACTCCAAAAAAGCTTCCCACCATCAGGTAGCTCCGCTTCACTTTCCCTGCGCAGTCCGTCGATGCGCAGCTCCCTGAGTCCCTAAGCACGCGATCACATCTCGTCCACGGGGTACATCAGTCAGCTTGTGGTCAATTGCATAGCTTCAAGCCACCCTAGGCCTGGTAAGTCCGGCTCCGAAAAGCCATTGTGGTTTGAGTGACTAACAGCAAGGCAATCAAGCCAGTAAATTCGATGCTTGCGCAAAGCTCCCTAGCCATGGCTTCCGACAACGAGTCATCGGACTCTCGCCTCACGAGGTCGCAAGCCCAGCCAACATCCTCCATCTTCCCTACGAGAGCTTCCAAGCAACTCGGCTTGTTTTTCGCAGGCGCTGGCTTCCTGCTCTTCTCTACCATGATCACGCGACGCGCCGTTGCTCGCAAGCAAATAGCTGCCTACCCCAAGTTCTACTCACCTAGCCACGCCGCCGCAGGCAAGCAAGGCAACCCCGAAGGCTCCTTGATTGCCTTGGAGGCTTTGAACCTGGCGACGCTCAACGTCTTCAGTTTCGGCATGATGATGACTGGAGGTGCCGCTTTCGCGTTCGATATCACATCCGTCGAAGATTTGAGAGAGATGGCCCGCAGAAGCATTCGAGGAGCTGCTGGCCAAACAGACGAGGACGCCGAGAGAGAATTCGAGGAGTGGGCTGCAAAGGTTCTCACCAAGTTTGGAAAGACGCCTCCTGAGGAGGAAGCTACAAATAAGAACCAATCCGACTCCAAGACAGGCAAGGAGGGCCGGTAAAGTGGCGACGCATCATCTACCTAGAACCAGATACCCCCTCTTTCTTGCGGACGCGACGGGATCTTGGCCAAGCCTCGCATTAGACGCTGCCAGACCGTCCTTACCGCGACATGTACACAATGAATATGCCGTATTCCGCTCTTTTAAGACAAATCTCAGCACGGTCCGACTCAACGACTGGTATGACCACGCCCAAATTCATCATGCTTTGATATCCAACCAAGCCATCGGCTACCGTGCGCGAGCGAGACCGGAGTGGTTTGTGTCAAAACAATGAAGCCACAAAAACGGCTGCACTGCACTGGCGTCGGTTTCGGCCTGTGGCGGCGATGAAGGCCCTTGTCGCCCTGCCTCGGTAGAGGATTCAGGTTCTGCATCGCAAAATACCTGGCGTCATACGACGATCATTATTCTGTCTTGTACCAGCCTCGGGAATCCGACTGCGGGTTGTGCATGCTGGATAAGTTCATCAGAAACTGGCCAGTCAGCTCCTCTCCCGCCTCAGTACCTTGGCGGGGTCACCGTCGACAAGCTAGTGGCCGAAGAGGTCTTGCAGGTGTTCTACTACTCCACGCCCGCGCGGGCAGGTTGCGGCCCGGCGTGTTCAATAACCAATGGCATGTCTCGCCCTATCACTTATCAGAATTTTTCTTTCGTTGTTCGTGGCATTGCTTTTGAAACGACTCTCTCTATTCGGCGTCTGCACCGAAGCTGCGATGCCCTCGCTTGCCGGCGAGGGCTCTCCTGAAATTCAGCCGGCGTCAATGGCGTCAAATAGGCTCATCAGCTGACGCAGATGACGCCCTTTCTTTCCCGAGTCGATTGACTTGGAGCTCTTGCTTATGTTGGCCGTCACTCGCGGATCAGGAGGCCAACTATCAGAAAGGTGGATGATACGAGCTGGCTAGAAGCAGCGCCTCCAAAGATTTGGGGCTATGTTTACTATGCAGTGCGGGAAAGGGTTACGAGACGTAACTTCGAAATACACGCTGCAACTGGGAGGGAACGAGTCCTCCTTTGGCGGTGGAAAAAGGGTCCGAGACAGCCAGCCCATGGCCTTGCAACACCCCGGTCTTCCCGGCATGCCCCGTCGTCACGCCCCAGTCTCTCACTGCTCAGGGGCGGTACCTTACGGCCCTAGATACTTTGGAAGATCGCCCATTAGCGTATCTTCGATTCCAACTCCCACCCCATGTCCACACTTCGTACGTCCGCAAGAGCTGCGAGGGTGTCGGCAAGGATTGCACACGAGTTCATACTCACGGAAGCACATCGAGTTTTCCGCTGCAGGTAGACTCTATGACCCATGCCACGGGTATCGGTCTCAAATCGATGCCAAGACGCACCAGGTACTCAAATTCCCTGGTCGGTCTTCGCAACCGGTTCTCTCTGATTTCGATTCATCTGTATAAAACTCGTCAGCTCCTCGTCACATCTTCAGGTCGCTCTACTTCCATGTTTCGTCAATCACAGTTCGTCTTCTTCAACCTTCTTACGTGATCTGTGTGCTGCAGACCTTGATCCCTTCTCATCCGCCCTGCTTATATACACAAACCCTGCTATTAACTTCCGTCGAGTTATGTGTCGAAACCAGAGGTTTTCTTCTTGATGACTCCTTTGCCCAGTGGCTCACCTACTTCTCAAATATTTTCCCTCCATTTGGTCGTACCTCTTCTCCCTAGACGACGGTATGTCCCTGCAGCCGACAAGCCTACCCGTCATGGCATACGAACCCATGAACGTCAACATGCAGCTATCCCACGGCACGCTGGTTCATGACGGTAGATCCCTTGACGGTCAAGAGTATCAGCGCGGGGATCCTGTCACGATTATCGACAATGGATCGAACGAAGACCTCAAAGATTCCATTCACGTCCTCAACCTACGAAACAACCAGTACATGCTTGTTCTGATTAAGTCTGTTTGCTGGGTTCCGACGCACACCGAGCAACGATCTGGCGCCACATTCCTACTCACTCTATACGGCCAAAGTCTGGATTTTCGACACCCCGGAGAGCCCCAACCTCGCCCAGGGAACCGTGGCATCGCAACTCTCCTCGGCTCTTCCGTGTACGTCGCACGCGAGATCGTCTTGGAGGGCAACCCGTCGAGAGCAGCCCTGGACGCTGCGGACAGAGTCTCGACATTTACGGTTCAATGGGACGCGCTGTCTATCGATTCGATTCAGCAGCCGGCGTTGACACCTGCAAGCTCGTCTTGCGCTTCTTCAAGAAGTCCCTCCGAGTCTGGAGATGATGTTCCCGTCATGCACTTTTACCGTCACCAAGGACGACGTGATTCTGCGATTGAGATTCGCGATCCCGAATCGCCAGTTTACAAGTCAACAGTTTCCCAAAGCGTAAGTCTCCTTATGCACAACATGAAGTATCGACCAATCCAATCTTACCCGCGATGAATAGACTTCACCGAAGCCCGTCTTTACCCGCTCTGCTTTCTTCGCCACAAAACCCAACAGGCGCATTGCAACTGGTATCCCGGCGCGTCGCCAGCATGCACGAGGCAGTGCTACCTGGTCAGACGTGGAATCAGATGATGAGGCAGGCTTCGATGCCGATGCCGGACTTGGCTATGATGCTGGTTGCCCCGATCTTTCGCTGTGCACCGAGGGATTTCAGTTGAGCGGAATGAACCCGGATAGTGACTTGCAAGTCAACTTCGTTTTCATGCCACAAAATGACAACGAAGGCTACGTTCCTGCTCACCAAGAACAACAACGGCCGGACAACAACACTCAAAATTCCCTCTGGGCCACGTCTGGGCTTCAGCCTACGCATGAACAGGGCTGGAACCCTCTGCAGATGCCACCACAACAAGTTCAGGAGATGCGTCAGCCTCAGATGCCAGCACCGCAGCGCCCGCAGCAGCCTGCTCCGAGGCAAGAAGTGCAGCCCGAGTACTACGACGAGTACCGGTTGATGGAGGACCCCAATAGACCTCAGGCCCAGATGCTGGGGCAAGGCTCCGGGCATATGGAGGCTCCCAGCATGCACAGCCAGCGCGCAGAATACGGACCGCCACAACAACTACCTCAAGCTGTCACTTCTCATCCAGTTCAGAACTTCCATATGCAGCCGCGATACTCGGAGCAGCCTAACAGGCTCCCGATGCCTAGCACTGCTCCCGCTCCATTTCATGTTCCGCAGGAAGTCCACATCATCCAGACCAACCGCCATGAGCCTCGTCCTCCTTATCCCCTGCCGTCATCTACCTACAGCCCTGTGAACGAAGCCAGTTTGCCGTCGAGTTCCCACAGCCAACAACCCAGACGCAGTCCACTTCCGGACGAATCACGATCATCAAGTACGCGAGGCACACCTGTCATGTCTCGCCGGACCAAGCCTCAACCTGCACATACGTTTTCACCTGACGCAATGGTCAATGCCTTCCGTCAGAGCACACACGCACACATCGTTTCTCTGCAAAGACTCTGCGAACAGCTTCAGCAAAGCCATGGCAATGAGGAGCAGATTCGAAAGGCTGAAGAGACGTTGCAAGCTGCACGTCGCGCCGCCGAGGACTCTTTGCAGACTCTCTGCCTGCTCCAGCCAATTTCCGGCATCCCTTTCAGGGGTACGGAGACCAGACTTCAGTCTCTATCTGATCAGATTGCCGCAGCCTTGCAGAACCTTCTCCCAGACGCAGCCGAGCAGCCTACCAAACCCGAAGACGGTATACAACAGCTGAATCAGAAAGTTCAAAGTCTCAAGGAGTTCATTGAGTATGTGGAAGGTGTTCATCCGGACGTTGTAAGGCGCGCGCAGGCCTCCGCGGAGGCCAACTACACGGCCGGGGAAAGGTCTCGACAGGATAGCAAGAACGTTTCTGCTTCCATGACCAGTCGCGTCCCCTCAGCACCCGCCTCTGTCTCTTCACAAATGGGAGCTAGCGATGATGACTCATGCCGTTGGGTTGATGGACAAGCTACACCACCACCCGACCGATCTTCAGCCATGGGTCAGAATCGAGACCAGTCTCGAATGTTCCGCGACATGACAACCGGTCACGGCCGGGCTCGACAGGATAACCGCATCCCAGCAGCCTCCGACTTTTATCCCACCGCAGCCTACAGCCGACCATCGTCCCACATGAATTCGCCAGTGACGAGCCATCCAGCTCCGGCCGAGCCGAACCATGGATTCTTCCAACAACCCCTGCCCGCTCCGGCCCAACCACAGATCCCACTCGCAGACTACGCGATGCAGTCTCGACCGATTCACACTTACACCCCACCAACCTCGGCCGAAATGATGCGGCCGATGCAAGCAATCTCGAGCAATCCCTCCCAACACTACACCATACAGCAAGAAAATCCCTTTTGCCTGCGTCCCTCTCAACAAGCCTGCATGTATCCCACTAGTGGAGCAGAGATTTCCCAGACGGGATACGCCCCTCGATCTCCGGTTTCGTTCCAACCAACAAGTGGTCAGGCACCGCCGGCTGGCTACTACCATGACATGAGGTCCAGCCATCCCGAGAGGCGGCCAATGCGCCAGGAGCGCCCGGCTCCTTACTCTCTAAGCTACAGAGACCAGAGACGACGCAGGGGAAGTCAGTAGTTGCCTCACACGAAAGCAAAAAGCCTCGGGCGGGATGTGCTTCGTCTTCTCTCGTTGTCGTCGTCTACGTCCATTATTAGTTGGATCTCAATTTACTTGTTTGCGAACGTATGATTATGCCACTGCATCTTATGGCGAGGCGTCCTCGGAGCGACATGTTTCTTGTTCGTTCAAAGCTTCCAGCTGCTGGTTGTCAGCCGATTTTTTTTCCCTTTATTTTCTAATATCTAACTTTTAAGATATATTGGTATACCACAAGGCGTGTTCATTTTGAACTGGCGTCTGCGGGCTTGGGGAAGACTGGAAATGTACCAGTGGGGAAAGGATTGTATCTTACGATGACTACGGCTCTTATGTTCTCTCGGGCCGGCTGCTGAAAAGTTTGACGTTATCTAGAATGAATGATCAGTTTGAAATCCATTGCTGCTACCCTGTTTGTGTCCGTCATCTATTCCCATTGGCTTTTTCCTCTTTGTCAGCTTGCGGGACAGGCGTCACTGCCACCAACATGTACTTCTGGACAACTAGATCGCTCACAACCGTTCCCAGAACTCTCCTATCAGTGCCGCAGGCGGACAGCTGTCAATCGCCGCCCCGAAACCTTACTCTGCACGGACCTTCCGGACCCCGGCATGTCAAACAAACCCGGCCCTCTCCACCTCCGCGGGAAGCCGGGATCTGCCCGGGACACCCCACACAAGGACCGCCGGAACCGGTAAAACCTCCGCATCGCGACCGATCGCAATGCCGCGTGTGGCCTCCCGCAAGAACCCCTCTGGAACGCCGAGCCGGCCGGATGTTCGACGTCCAGTCCCTATCGACAGATGCGTGCACTGTTGTGAATCTTCGGAACTTTTCATGCCTCGGCAGAAACCTTTTAATTTCCGGCCTTGGCGCATGAAGGGTTCCGGCTTGACGATCAGTGGATTCGGTCTTTACCCCTCCTCAGAACCAGATCTCGCGGTTGGTCCGAAACGTTGAAAGAGGAAAATGACGTACGCAGAGTGTGGTGCCGAGGGAGCGGTCTGGGGAGTGACACGTCCGAAAGAGATCATCCTCGATCCGTTATTCGCCCATCGGCCTGCCGCACGAACTCGGAGAATTGGTGCTGGGACGGGGTTGTTGCTGCGCCCGGGCCCCGGTATGGTGAGACTATCGTGGCGCGCCGAGAGGGCCGCATGACTTCCCATACCGGAGAGGGGCCGAGGTTTCCGTTGGGTATATAAACTATCCGCGTCCGCCAGGAGGTGAGAGGGAGGCAGGTGAACCAAGTCCAGGTCATTGATCTTATCTCTGTTTACTTCTCGTCCGGTACGATATCTTAATCGCAACCATGGCCATCACCAGAATCGGTTTCATCGCCCTGGCCGACAGCGTCAAGCAGGAGGAGGCCGTCGCCAGGTTTAGCAACTTTTCCACCGAGTGCAAGAAGGTGTGTGATGGGCAATCGCTCGTGCGCCATTGTACGTGACTGGGCTGATGATTCCGTAGGACGGCCAGACGTACATCGTCTCTTCGAAAGCGAGCAAGTGAAAGGTCCTCACCGACGTGCCGGGGTCCCAGCCTTGGAGCATCGTTTATGAGATCACTTTTGTCAGCGAGGAGTGAGTTTCTACAGCGCCTGGTCCAACTGTCTGAGCTGCAGCTAATGGACCTTAGGGATATGGAGTACTACCAGACCAAGGACCCTGTCTACCAGGAACTGATGAAGCAGGCGTCTGAGGGCAAGGCGACGGGATTCATTGATGTCTCTGCTGAGTTTTAGTTGTCCTTCATATACCACATAATTGTCAATTTCCAGATTTCCAAACTTCCGGTGTCATACTTCTCATTGTGGGAACCTTGCCAGAGTGTGTTGCCGTAAACTTTTAGAAAGATTATGATCCAAGGACCTATTTGTCTGCTTCATGAAGCCGGTGACGAAGCGCGCACACGTTATCATAAATAGTTACCAGAAACTCCTTAGCTACGGAAGTTGAATATGAGACTGACTCATAGTCTATATTCCAAAACCACTAGGCAGCACTCACGTCAACATCAAGAAGGGGTTGGGCTGGAATTAGCTGAAGAGTCTGTTCTTCGCCACATGAAGTCATTGGGTTTCCTGCTTGCTTCCCCCTTGTTCTGTATGTCTACTGTATGTTGACAAAGGTCTATCCACCCCCTTTTACCTCGTCGGTTTGCGAACGGCTACCCATCGACATAATCCCAAGCGCCCTGAAGTCAATATATGCCCTTTCCATGTCTTTATAGAATGGTCTCTTGGTTCTGAACATTGAATCAATGCTCTCCAAGCTCCTGTCTTTAGTTTCAGGGTAAAAGAAGAAGACAATTGGTATCCATAAAAGATTCAAACCAGAGAACAAAAAGTAAGTCCGACTTTTCAATTCATCAAACATGATGGGATTGATGAGGACGGTCCATCCGACTCCAATCGCCCAGCCAGTAATTCCGAAGCCGTTACCCTGTGCGCGCATCTCAGGGGGGAATATCTCAGTGGGCACAAGAAAGGCAACGGTGCCCCAAGTCGCAGCGTAAATGAGGTTGAAGAGGAAGAGCATAGTGACTGCAGCAGGGGCTATTTTGCTGACATCGACATTGGTAGTACGTGACGCCTCATAGAGGGCTGCGGCAATAAGATTGACAACGGAGAGTCCGAATGCGCCCCATATGAGACACTTGCGGCGACCGAAATGGTCGACGACGTGAGCCGAGATGATGGTCCCAATGATGCCAATGGTGTTGAGACCACCAGCCAATCCATTTTGCTTGATGGTTGAATACCCGGCTTGCGAAAGAAGTACCGGACTGTATGCCGTAACGGCAGTTATGCCCGTCCAGGATGCCATGATTTGCAGCCAGAGGCAGAGCCAAGCACGACGGCCAAGGTGAGCAGCAAGTGACTGATCCAAGCCCAGCAGAACCTTGACGAACTCAACCGGTGAGGTTGTCTTGGCGTTTTCGCTGACAGCGCAGATCTCGTTGAATTCTCGTTGCACGGCTCCGCTGTCTGAGCCGCGGATATGGAAGAGAACCTCCTTCGCCTCACCGAAGCGGCCTACGCTAGCGAGATATCGTGGGGAGTCGGGCAGGAACTTGATGCCACAGAGCAAGAGTATCGCCGGTACGCATTGGAAACCCAGCAGAAACCTCCATCGTAACTGGGATAGTCCATCGTCGAAAAAGGCGAGCCCGAACGAGAGCCAGTAGGCCACGGAGATCCCCAAGTAGTTGGCGATGAATATGTAGCCGAGAAAGCCTCCACGGTGCTCGGCACGCGAGGTCTCTGATACCAGAACAGGCGTAATACCTGTCAGAGCGCCCGTTCCAACACCGGTGATCACACGGGCGACTAGTATAAAAGACGCATTTTGCGACGCGGCTTGCAGTGCACCGCCGATGATGGCGAATATGGCGGCGCTGAAGAGACCGTTGATGCGTCCGACGCGGTCTGCCGTCCACCCTCCCAGAAAGCAACCAAAAATCGCCCCAAGATAGTACTGTTTGATGTGAGACGCTGAATTCATTCTGTAAGAAGAAGATATGCTTGACGTACGATGCTGACAATGCCCCCCTGTTTCGTTGTGTCCGTAACCAGCCCGCTCGGGTAGTTTCCGATTTTGACCTTGCGAACGTAGTCAGGAGCGGCATTGACGCCGCCCATCACACCTTGATCATAACCTTCGAAGAAGATCGATATGAGAGAGAACGCCTGTATGGCGGCGTTTAGCTGCCGAGGCGTGAGCCTCTTCCAGGCCGTGGTGAAGCTCATCTCGTTGGAAGATCAGGAGTACAAGCTCACGATCTCCAACTTCGACGCAGGGATGACTTGGAGCAGTTCAACTTTCTTGCCCAGCACGCGCTGCAATTCAATGCCGATGGAAGCCTACAAAATGCGACATCAAACTGGTCTCGTGTGGTTTCTGCTGACTGCAAATTCCAATCATGATGTTAATCCTTGCACTTTCGAATAAACCTGTACTCTTCGCCGCTGAATTCTTACTGGCCGCTTTTCTGCACAAAAGCACATGGGATTGCCCCTCCATCATACGCTGTTGGATGGCTGTAGTGCTCGAGAAACTGGCCCTCTTCGCCCCGTGCGTGAGCCGAGACTCAACTGCCCAACTGGACTGACAACTCCGCACAATACCACCTGTTCATAGATGTTTGTCGAGCCATTCTTCTCCATCATACCACTAAGCAATTGACAGCCGGACGATTTTGCTAGTCATCAGCATGGGCCAAAACGAAGACAGTCAAGTCTTCGTTCCAAGCGACGATACCTCGTCGCGACCTCTCGACCTCACAGTGCTTGGGTTGAATAGTGGAACGTCAATGGACGGCATCGACTGTGCGCTCTGCCACTTTCGACAAGACACGCCCTCTTCGCCGATGAAGTTCGAATTGCTCAAATACGACGAGATCCCGCTGGAGCAGACGATCAAGAAACGCGTCATGAAGATGATCTATCACAACCGTACGACCCCTGAAGAACTCTCCGAAGTCAACGTCCTTCTCGGCGAGACCTTCGCGTCTGCAGTGAAGCAGTTCTGCAGGAAGAACGAGATTGAGCTGTCTAGCTTCGATGTCATCGGTTCGCATGGACAGACGATCTGGCTGCTTTCCATGGCGGAAGAGGGACAGACGCGGTCAGCACTCACCATGGCAGAGGGGACGTTCATAGCATCGCGGACCGGCATCACCACCGTAACCGACTTCAGGGTCAGCGACCAGGCCGCAGGTCGGCAGGGGGCGCCACTCATTGCGTTTTTCGACGCTCTGCTGCTGCATCACCCGACCAAGCTGCGAGCGTGCCAGAACATTGGCGGGATCGCAAATGTGTGCTTCATCCCACCAGATGTCGATGGCAAGATGTCCGATGCGTACTTCGACTTCGACACCGGCCCAGGAAACGTCTTCATCGACGCCGTGGTGCGACATTACACGAACGGGGAGAAAGAGTACGATAGGGATGGAGAGATGGGGGCTCGCGGCACTGTGAACCAGGATCTCGTGGACGAGTTTCTTGGATTCAAGTACTTCAAACTAGATCCTCCCAAGACAACTGGGCGCGAGGTGTTCCGCGACACGATGGCTGACGAGCTCATTCGCAAGGCGGAAGCGCTTGAAATGTCACCAGACGACGTCGTCGCGACAGTGACGCGGATCACTGCGCAGGCCATCGTTGAGCACTATCGTCGCTACGCACCGAGCCAGGAGATTGACGAGATCTTTATGTGCGGTGGAGGAGCGTACAACCCCAACATCACCGAATATCTCCAGTCGCAGTACCCGCGGACGAAGATCATGATGTTGGACGATGCCGGCATACCAGCCGGAGCCAAGGAGGCAATCACGTTCGCGTGGCAGGGTATGGAGGCCATAGTTGGCCGCTCGATTCCAGTCCCAGACCGAGTAGAGACGCGGGCGGAGTATGTGCTGGGAAAGGTTTCCCCAGGGGCAAACTACCGAGCAGTCATGAGGAAGGGAGTGCTATTCGGAGTAAATGTGGATCATCTTCCCCCAGTGACGAAGATGATCAACTAGGTGAATGGAAAACTGCCCAGTAACCCTTGAATACGATGCCCTGCCAGGGGAGAGACTGTCAGTCTTCCTTTCTAAGCTCCAAGATATTTGCGACCAAAGGTTGGTGCAGCAGATGAAGGGAATGGCGGTCATATGTCTCGCTCTACGTCATGTTCTATCATATTTGGTCTACCCTGGAAACCAGCTTGCAGTTCATGTGTCATGATGGAAGCCTGTTTAGAGCGCGGCCTCGCGTACGTGACTCCCCTCGCCACGTCAGCTGTTCATACTTCGGGGTTGAGAACCGTCTTGGAGGTGATCACTCATTGCCGCAATGAAAACCTCACATGCGAAACTTGAATTCTCGGTCCTGGTCTGTCTGCGAGGATAGCGTCTCAGGCTCACTTGGGCTCGGTGCCGCGGCTCGCCGTCAGACTCTTGACTTTTGAATCTCCAACCGTGGCTTTTTACGGCAGGTTTGGATTTGGGTTTGAGTTTAAGTTGCCTCAAAAGTAAGCACATAAGCCTCTCACGATTGACAGGCAATAAGACAGCCTGAAGATGTTCAGCCACAAAGACAAGAGACTGGATGCCGAGGTCAGAAATGGAAACGAAGCTTTTCTATTCATTTTAGATGATAGACCAGCGAAGTCTAAGCATCTTTTGGATGTAGGCAACACCAAACGAGGACAACAATCATAGTTTCCAAGAAGCTAAAATCGTACGTTGAATTACGAATCACGAAGCGTCGGGGTGGAAGCTTCCCGCGGCAGTCGTCGCTCTTTCAACTACTTAAGGAGCTTCCTCTCTTCAACATCATGCCTGGTCGTGGCGACCGTAAGCATCGTCATAAGCTTTGGTCAGACGCAGTAGTCCTACCTTCCGGTACGTCCCAGGAATCATGATTCTTCAAAGGCTGACCTCTGAGTTTCCGCCCAGCACGTCTTGTAACATTACTATACAACGGTCAATCCTCGCAATGACCTTACCAAACATCTTGGAAATATCACCAACGGCTTGCCGAAAGTGCGGGGAGACATGTGAGAGGATAACAACACTAACATCCAACCGCAACGGCAACTCTGGCAGACCATACTACAAGTGTTTCAAGTGCAACAAGTTCCGCCGGTTTGCCGATGATCGAGGCGTTCACGTCGGTAACCCCATCTGCGACTGCCAAGTCCCAAGCAGACTTCAAGTTTCAGGCCGTGATCGAACGCCCGCGCGAGGCCTTCATTACGTTTGTGCGTCGGGAACTTGTGACTTCTTTCTCCGACATGTTAACGAGGATCAACGACAGGTCGTGATCCCTGAGGACTTGATATCTCTGTTTGTAAATCTCTCAATCTTGTAGATGAGTCCTCACTCTGTTAGGATCATTCTGTTAGGAATCAACTAGTTGCGTCGTTCTCCATGTCATGGATATTTCCGTCCCTGTCGATCACCAACAACCTGACGCCTTATACCGAAGCCCGTAGTTTTTGAGACATGTGAATGTGAGATGAACGAATCTAAATTGCTTTAGTTGGCCAAACTTCACAGCACGAACAGTTTCCTCCCGTTAGTACACAATCCGGATGCGGGGCCTTCGGTGCACAAAAGGAGCGGATCATTATCTCCACGACAGAGATTCACCACGGCTGGAGTCAAGATCGTTACATAGAAGCACTCTAGGTCGCTTGAGAATTACCTAGACGTCACGTCAATTAAACACTTAAAAGCCCTTTCCGACGTGCTGGGCACGAAAACCGAGTAGGTAAGAGCATTGGGGCCTGGAGCAGTAGACGACAGTAGACGACGGTAGATGACGGGTTTTGTCGCCTAAAAACATTTGCTGCTTTGCTATACGCTACACAGCCGAAAGATCCCTTGAGTGTCAAGAGCAAAAGTGACTCAATGTGGGTTGCTGAATTCATTGAGAATGCGATGAGGTTCAGGTTTGCTTACTCTAGTTCCGGACCGACGATTGGGATCACGTCGGTATTTTCTCGTCGTCGCTACCTTAACTCAGGAACATGCATTGCGCCGGCTCGGCGCCCGGAATCTCGGCCGAGAATGACAAGTTCAGTGGCGAACACACCCGCGGGCCGCTACGGAGCTACACACGACCAAGAAACCAGGGTCCATGCGATTCAATAACCCCGTTCGTTGTTAGATTACACGAAAGGTGGTTCCGAACCCCCGCTGCGGCGAGAATGACCACTGGAAAGACTGGAAGCAATACGAGAAGATCGTCGTTTTCCAACCCACGTTTCCGGGCAATCAATGTGACGACGGCCAGCTCGGCATAGTGTAAACAACGTTACTGTAGAAGCCCTTCCGGTCGCTTCGCTTCTATTCGGTTGAGCATCACCAATTCGCCTCGGCAGGCACCATCATTCCGCCCCTAAACTTCGCTTGCGGCCCCAAGTTGCCGCTTCCCTAGGCCGTTTGTCGTGTTCTGCTATTTCTGGCAGTCCCTGCGCAGTGGGACCCCTAGAAAGTTGAAGGGGCAGTTCGACGCTTCCATGTCTTGGCCTCGCTTTCGGAGGCGGCGTAGGCAATGCCGGACAGGCATTCCCCACAGAATGGCTCCCTCCCGAGTGACGGTGACGTCGAAATCTCCAACCTCACTTGCCCAGCGACCGACTTGACCGACTTGTCGACTCTGCTTGCTCTCTCACCGTAGCCCGTGATATTTGTATTTAAGACGCGACTCTGCCTGTGCTGTTCATCTCGTTTGTTTGCCTCACTTCACCATCTATCTCACCAACAACTGAAAGTCAGCTCAACACCACACGCCCCATCACACAACTTTCAATATGCAGCTCACTCTCGCTACCGTCGCCGCCCTCTTTGGCGCCTCTGCTATCGCCGCCCCGGCTCCCCAGGCCACCGACGCTCCCAACACTTCCGAGGACATTGCCATCACCAACTTCTCCGTTCGCAAGCAGGAGAACGGCACCCTCGCCAACGTCAACTTCAGTCTCACCGGCCGCGATGCGACGGATCTGGCCTGTGAAGGCGCCCACCTTGCGCTTCCCTCGGAAGTCATCAACTGCGGCGAGTCCGGGTACAGCTTCACCCTGAGGGAGGGCACCGAGACAGAATTCGCTCTGCGTATCTACCACGCGCTTGGCATTGCGTAAGTTTTGCGTGAATGTTGGTTGTTATGTTCGTATAGCTAACACGGCTGCTATTAGTGTCGGCTTCTGGGGCGAAGGCGATGTCCCCTCTTACTGCCATGCTGGCGGTCTTGGTGACCTGCTCTGCACCCAGATCAACCCTCCTACGACTATTGTCATTGGCAACACCCCCCCTCCCGTCAACCCTTAAGCGACGGACGGATGGACGATGGGCTGAATAGTACATAATGTGTAAACTTATCTTGTAAATCTTTGCGACAAGAACTCGCGTAAAACAGTCTAAGCGTGAATATAAACAGAGATAAAAACCTGGTCACATAATGCTCCTGGTGCGAGGGGACCTACTTAGGCAGGCGACAGCCAAAAATCATCATACCGTTCACTGAATGGTTTAGGTGAGATATATGCGCCAGCATAGAATGAATACCCGAGATCTGAACATAATTGTTTTTCCCTTTGGGTTGGGATTTCTCATAATGAGTGACGAGCTTGGAATACACGCTGCAATTGAATGAGCAAGCTCACCTCGGTGAGAGAAACACACAGGCCAGGTAAAGGTGGGGCAGGTGTAGCCGGGAAAAGGTACGCCCTTCCGTGCCTGCCAGCGGGCCTTACCTAATCCGGGTACCTGAGCTAGGTTCGGGAGCTGGCCAGGGTGAGAGGTAGGCACGAGCATCTTGCGTAGCTGTGGTAGCCTCCCACCAAACCAACCATCAGCCTCGCCTTCTCGATCACAATCCCACGAACCTCCTTCACAACTCCTCGCAACCCCAACCTTTTCAGACCAGTCACTCTCCACCATACCATAGACCCCGAAGAACCGCCAACATGTCTGAAGGCGCGCTGAAGCCCGAGAAGGACTTCTCGAAGGAGACGGACAAGCAGATCCCGGAGGCAGAGCAGCTTGCAAAGGTGGGCAGCATCGAAATTGCGAAGCTGTAGAGCTATGTTTGACTAATTCTTGCTTCATAGAGCGACATCTCAGCTGCCATCGAGAAGCTCAGCGTCCTGGAGAAACAAACCCGCCAGGTGAGCACCCCGCCCCTCCCTTCGCCGACGTCACTAAGCTAACCCGTAACAGTCCTCAGATCTTGCCTCAATGTCGCGTATACTGATCGCCATTGTCACACTCGCCAAGGATGCTGGAGACTGGAGCTTGATGAATGAGCAGGTCTTGGTTCTGTCCAAGAAACACGGCCAGCTCAAGCAAGCCATTACCAAGATGGTTCAGGCAGTGATGGGCTTCCTCGACTCTACACCGAACCTCGAAACCAAGCTGTCCGTTATTGAGACCCTTCGAACCGTCACCGAAGGCAAGATCTTTGTCGAAGTCGAGCGTGCGCGTGTTACCAAGATCCTCTCCGACATCAAGAAGAAGCAGGGCGACCTCAGAGCAGCAACGGATATTCTGTGTGAGCTGCAGGTGGAGACCTTCGGTTCTATGGACCGTCGGGAGAAGACCGAGTTCATTCTTGCACAAGTTGCCCTCTGCATTGAGAGTGGCGATTGGACTCAGGCTGGCATCCTCAGCCGCAAGATCAGCACCAGATATCTATCGCGGAAGCCCAAGAAGACACCCGAGCAGCTGGAAAAGGAGAAGAAGGAGCGCGAGAAAAAGAAGGCTAGGGGCGAGGAGGTTCCAGAGGAGAAGGAGGACGACACGACTGATCTGAAGCTGCGTTACTACGAGCAGCAGATCCTTCTTGCGAAGCATGACGACAAGTACCTCGAAGTCTGCAAAAACTACCGCCAGGTCCTTGACACTGAAGCTGTCGAGGAAGACCCCAAGAAGCTTCATCCTGTAGGTTTCGGGTCCAGCTCTAATTTGTCTCCAATGCTAACAGTTGTCAGGTCCTGCAACGCATCATCTACTTCGTGATCCTGGCTCCCCACGACAACGAGCAACACGATCTGCTCCATAGGATTCAAAAAGACACCAGAATCAGCCAAGTCAGCGAAGAGGCCAATCTCCTCAAGCTCTTCACCGTCCATGAGCTCATGCGCTGGCCCGAGGTTTCCAAGAACTTCGGTCCTCACCTCTGCGAGACTGACGTCTTCGATGCCCAGGCTGGTCAGTCTGGAGATGAGAAGGCGCACCAGCGCTGGCAGGATCTCCGCAAGAGGGTGATTGAGCACAACGTGCGCGTTGTGGCTAAGTACTACACCCGCATCCAGATGAAGCGTCTCACACAGCTTCTGGATCTCACTGAAGACGAGACGGAGAAGTACATCAGCGAATTGGTCACCTCCAAGACCATCTACGCCAAGATCGACCGCCCCGCGCGCATTGTCAGCTTCGCAAAGCCCAGAGATGCGGACGATATCCTCAACGAGTGGAGCCACAACATGAAGAGCCTGCTCGGCCACCTCGAGCGTATCGATCACTTGATTACCAAGGAGGAGATGATGGCCAACATCCAACCCAGCGGCAGCTCCAAGTCGGGGAAGGGAAAGGCTACTAAGGCGCATTAGACAGACGGTTTTCACTGTTTCCGGGGGCAGGAACACGGGATACGGCGTGTAATTCTAGAACACTAGAGGCAGGCAATGACCAAAGGCTGGGACGCAAGAAAGTTTCAGTCTATGCTTTGATGAAATGATTCTCACTATGCATGAGTCTATGTTGGTGTCTAGTCTTGTGCTCGTGTAACGTCATGTCCTGGATTATTATACCTTGCTCTTCGCAGCCTCTTCGTCGGCGATCTTCTTGATGAAACCAATCAGCGGCATAGCCCACTCCTTTGAGATGGGCACGTAGTGACCTCCGGGGTGAACAACGACCATTGCCTCTTCACATCTATCCACCAGACCTTGGCTCCGTGACTCTTCTACGACAGTGTCGAGACTACCCAGGAAATGCAACGTAGGCGTCTTGATCTTTGGCTCATAAGCCCATTTCAACTCCTCAGGCGGCGCAAAGAATCCCGAGTAAACGACGGCGAACTTGAACGGCTCGCCCCCATTCGCCTCCCTCAGTTCCTCGGCGCAAGAACGGAGTGTCTCCGGAACCTCACGAGGAGGCTTCTCCAGCATGGCTGCCAGGAGAGCAGCGAACGCGCCGCCCTGGCTGAAACCCAATACTCCGTCGACACCGCCCGCCTCGCGGATGGCCTCGGCGACGGCAGACACACCCTGGTCGAGGTGGCGGTAGGAACCCGAGGACTCGTCCTTGCGCCACCAGGCCCAGGCGTCGAGGTCTTCGTCTTCCGGGGTGGACTCGTCGGGGACGAAGCCCGGGATGTCGCGCGGTGAGAGCTTGGAGGGGCCGGTGGGGTAGAAGAGGGATGCGGTGAGGTTGAACGGGTTCAGGGACTTGACGATGAGCTTTTCGAGGGCGCGGGTTTTGGAGCGGAAGAGGGGTCCGGATTGGGTGTATCCTGGACATGTTAGTGGTTGGGGATTTTGGGTTGACGATGTTTAATCATGGAGTGAGCGTCACGAGGCGAACAAAGATGGGGGGAGTATGTATCGGGGAAGGTGTGCGTTGAGTTGTTGGAAGAAATTCAGGGTATATATCTTACCGTGGAGCATGAGGACTTTGATTTCCTTCTTGCAGTTACCCGGCTTCTTTGCGGCGCCGTTGGGCGCTTGTGATGTTGTGGTGGACATTTTACAGACGAATGGGGGGGCGAAAGCGAACGGTTGTTTGGATTCCGCGGGTATCAAGATAGGAAGTCTATGAGGAAGAAATATAGAGTTCAAGCGTAAGTGAAGCGGGAGCTTCATGAATGTGACTATGAGGTGGATGAGAAGAAGTGTGTGAGGTTGAGGTGTGAGCTGAGAGGTGGGTTCTGACAAATCCACACCATGACTCTACGCCGAAACAGGCCGAAGGGCGTGAGGTAACATATCGAAGATGTCTTCAATAATTCATGAATATTCGTGTAAACTTGAACAATCTACATTCAATTCCTTATTCAAAGGACCAACGGACAGAACTGATCAGTACCAAGGAGGCTTCAGATGATAGCAAGGGTGATGATTGTGCTGTCACGTGATTGTCGTTTCGGCCGTCCGGGATTTGAGAGCGGAAGCGGGTTCGGACGTTCACCGGAGCAACGTCCTGCGAACCGGACGCGGCTCAATTTAACAGGCTCCGGACTTGGTAAGAAGCGGCTTGAAGTTGCACGTGGATTCTGTAGCCTCCGTCTCGTCCAGTTTCGAATTGCCATAAACAGCGATGCTATCACCGCCTTAACGAAGAGCCTTCCAAACATCAATCGCACGAGTATGCAGAGTCAATCGATCAATACGACAGCTCAATTTTCTCCGAGCCGTCTGTCTATGGTACAGCGTCCATACTGAATACGCGTCTGGCGGGTCCGAAAATCCTCGAAAGAATCCCCCCGCTGCTTGTCTATGCCGTAGCCCGGGACTATCCCATCGAGAGCTTAGTGGCTCTTCTTGGCGAGGGGGTTGCGGGCATCGTTCTTCCACTCGTCGGCTGTTATACAACTGTCAGAATATGCGTTCGCTGAGGGCAATTCGGCGCGACGTACACTTGAGCATGGCGTTCTGGGCGGAGTTGATGCCGTAGGCGATGACCAGACCTATACCCTAGTCAGTTCCTGCTGTGCGCCCCTCCCTTATCTTGACATCCTCTCCGTCGCAATCGTCGTGGTCGGATCATGAGCGTGTATCGGGCTTTTCGAACGTACCGGCAGCGAAGAAGGGCGCCATCGGCTTGACTGCAAGGGAGGTTAGCGAGTTGCGCTGCAACGGTCTTTGACGGACAAGGCGCGGGCGGCTCGGGTTGACGTACGGACGGGCGTGGGGTACTTCTTGAGGGCGCGAGCTCCGAGCCAAGACATGGTGACGGTTTGTGATGGGGGTTGACCGGGGGAGTGGTATAGAGAGAGGTTTTGCGGGCTGTAGGGTCGTTGTGAAGCTATCAGGACGAGCCTTTTTCCGCCGATTGACCTTTCGGCGGTTGGACCCGTAGCCGATATGCGGCTGTGGTGGCCTGAGGCAGCATAGGTATGAGGAAGGAGAGAAGTGGGTCTTGGGTCTGTTTTTGAGAAGTGTTGCACGGACCAGCTGAGAGACTCAGCTGTGTAAGATCCGCTTCTCTCATCAACTGCGCCTCATTCCTTCCTTCAATAAACCATTTGCAACAGTCTGATATTCCTATCAAGCATGGTATAGTCCAGTGGCTGCTGAAATAAATCGTTCAATCACTTAGCTTCTTGACCCCATTCTTCGGTACAGAGCACGTGACTCTCGCTATTCATGGCTTGCGAGGATCTTGACGCGGGCGAATTTCTTGTGAGAGAATTGGCTATCTCTTATCAGTAACATCTCAAGATACTGCGACAAATGTTCGACTGAGCAGGCGCATCGCGGATGTCTACGAAACTCCCCGATACATCGGGTCATTCGAGGGACCTGCCTGTGTAGCATTGGAGTCATGCTAGATGGTTTGTCCGCAAGATCAACCCACCAATTCCCGGTTCCTGGGCTGCACTCGACGCCCGTGTTGGATAGCAGCTGTATCATCCTCTACTTACCCCTCCTCTTGTTTTCGCACCATCATCTTATGTTTTATCCTGAGAGTTGCTTTTCTTAGTATACCTGGAATCTCATTGAAACCAACCGAGAAACAAACACCACCACTGATCCATCCCGTCCATCACACTCGAGGTCTGCAGCGGCTTCCGCTGAAACAATTGTCCGTCGCCCCTTCTGGCCTCGACCACGAGAGCTTGCATGTGACATCATCCGACACTTCTCCGCATCTGGGCGTATTTGGAGGCGGTACGTACCGCGCCTGGAACGGCCTGGGATCTCAGCTCCACGTCCGCTCCTCCGTGCCGTCAGGAAGGCGTCAGCTTTCCCCAGGTTCGGGGGCCCTGCTTGGTGTGGACTGGCGTGGTGGTGGTGCCAAAACAGGACCAGTAGCGTAGCAGCTGTGTAGGGGAAAGGAGGAGCAGCAGCAGCAGCAAAACCTCCTCCTCCCTTGTGTCACATTCATGCTGGTCTTGTCCTGCCACACACTCTCACACACACGCACACCGACACACCACTCCTGAAGCTGTCTCTGCATTGCTCTCTCCCTCACCGCGCACCCTCCTCGTCCGAGAAAAGTGCGGGGGAAAAGACATACAGGTCGCACGGTTGTAGCCCTCGATCCTCACTCGTCCAATTATATTCATCCCATTAGCCTAGCCTACCATTCTGCCGCTCCCAAAGCACGGTCTCGACCACCACCACCACCACCACCATACCGCTGCTACCAAACCAGACCACCAATCCCGCCGTCGCCGCCGCCGCAGCACGCCGACTTGCTTGCTTCCCGTTCTGTGATCCAGTACCAATAAACCCCTGCTCTCGGGTGCTTCCTGCTTCTTGCCGATCGAGACATATCAAATATCGTTTTCCTTCCCTTCACATTACCCATACCAGAGGCTTGTTATCTGCAAACAAAGGGCTACCTAGCTTGTCTCTTCTTTTGTCGGACCAGACATACCAGCGTACCTCTCGCAGACAAGACACCTCTAGGTCACGTCGTCACCACTACCCAATCCCATCCATCCATCTACATACATCCCACCTACAACACCTTCGATAATGCTGAGCCAACGATTGGTGCGAGCAGCCGGCGCGGCGACCCCGCGTTCCGCGTTGCGAGCATTCAGCTCTACGAGCCAGCAGCGCAAGGTGCCATCCATGGCCGACGTCAGCCCCGCCCCTCAAAGCGTCGCCTCCTTCAACGAGAAATCAAAGCAGTTCCGAGAGCAGTTGGTGGAGCAACAGAAGCAACGGGAAGCAAGTGCGTATAAATTCTCCCCTCGTCCCTCTGCCCCTGAGCCCGCCCAGGACTTGGGCTCATCCGTGAGTGCTACTTCAGGACAGAAGGCCCAGGCCGCTTCAGAGCCTCCGCGCAAGGCCGGTCCTCTGACCAACCTCATCTACGGTACCAAGGAGGGTCGCGAGCTGGACGCACAGCTCGAGGCCAGCTTCAGTCAAGTCCTCGCCAGAGGCAAGTACGTTCACTCGATCGTCTTCCACGAGGTTAAGCCCGATAAGGTTGACGAATACACCGAGCTTGTTGGAAACTGGTACCCGCGCATGGCCTCCATGCCAGAGAACAAGGTCCATTTGGTAGGGAGCTGGAGAACCGAGGTTGGCGACTGTAACACTTTTGGTATGTTACCTCCAGGGAGCTCAAGCAACGACGAAACAGCTGCTAATATTAGCGTCAACAGTCCATATTTGGGAGTACCAGCGATACCAGGGTTACCACGAGTCGATCCACAACATTGGCAACCATCCCGAATTTTCGCAGTTTGATAAGAAGCTTAAGAGCCTCATCACCTCGAAGAAGACATCCCTCATGCAGGAGTTCTCATTCTGGCCCACGACTCCTCCCCGCCAGCTTGGCGGCGTTTTCGAGCTGCGATCCTACACTCTGCACCCTGGTAACCTCCTCGAGTGGGAGACCCACTGGAGAAGGGGTCTGAAGGCCAGACGCGAGGTCATGGAGGGCGTTGGTGCTTGGTTTGTGCAGATCGGAGACCTTAACACTGTTCACCACCTGTGGCAATTTGCCAACTTGGAGGAGCGCAAGATCCGACGTGAGAAGAGCTGGAGCGTCGAGGGCTGGAGCGAGACAGTCCACAAGACCGTTCCTCTTATTCAGACCATGAAGTCGAGAATCCTCGTCCCCATGCCTTGGTCCCCCACTGCATGAGGTTGTGCCGGAACTGGATATCGCATGAGCTTTTCCTGGCCTGTGGCGTCGCGCATCCCGGATCATCTTGGCACAACTTTCGTTGGTCGACGCACGCATGGCACAAACTACGCCCAACCCATCGCATAGAGGACGTGTTCCCTGTCAGCTGAGAGCGGACCATTGGAGGGCTCCGCGTACGAGGCTCGACCTGAACGATTGGGTTGGTTTAAGTGAATCAGTAGGGGTTACCAATGGCTTGATATGTACAGAATACTGGTAAAGCCCAGCACATAGGAATTTGAAGCTAGCAACCTCTGATTGAAAAACGCGCCTCCATTACCGAATCCCTAGGTAACCAGTTTCGATGGGATCGCATGCCACTCAAACACCGTACCTGACCGTTGTGAAAGTGTTTGTACAAATCAGTTCATGCGAATTACTACAGTGTGACACTTGACCCATAACCATGATTCCTACTCGTCGATTTCCTCTCCCATGACGGCAGCCAAATTCCTCCTAGCACCGGCCAGCGTGTGCCCCAGCGCGACCAACTTGGCCGACAACGACATCAAGTTCGGATCCGGCAGACTCTCCACCCTGACTTTCTCCCTCACGAACACCTCATTCGGTTCCCCATTGCTTGAAGGTGTCCCAAGTCCACTGACGCTGCTCTCCCCGCTCCTCGGATGAGCACCACCGTGCTTGTGTTTCTCTCCGCCATCCGTGACGTTGCTATACGCGAACCGGAAGGGGCGATCCATCTCGTCGTGCTCCAATCTCCGCACCGTCCCAAGCGCCAACCCAAGCTTCGTGCCGAAGTTCTGCGGCGCATTGACCGGTTCCAGCGCGCGCAGCCACAGCACCAGACTCGACTCCTGCAGACTCAGATGTACGCTAATGTTGGGCGCCAGGGGGGGAGAGAAGTGTATCGGCGGACAGGAGTCGGTCTGCCATCGCGGATCGGGCTCGTTCAGCGGTGGGCCTTTGAGGAGCGAGGAGGACTCGCTGAGGGAGGCGGAGAGGATGCGCAGTTGCGCGGCGAGTTGGCCTGGGTTTTGTGAGGGCGAGGGGTCGGTCGTCAGGGAGAGGAGGTCGACGCATTCTGTCAGGTGGGTGTGGATCGTCTCGAGGGCGGCGATATGGATTGGATGGGAGGGTTCGAGTGTCAGGGTCTGGGTTGGGAGGGTCTTTAGTTGGAGGTGGATCGCCTGGGGAGTTCCGATGTTAGCTGGATACCTTAACGAGGGAGATAGATGGAGGAAGCGGAGAGGGGCGTGCGTACGCCTTTTACTATTCGTGTCCCGACCCGGGTTACTGTTCCCTTGACGCGCTCGTTACGCTGCGTCGACATTACGAGGGTGCTTCCCGGGTCGATCGGCGCGAGAAGGGCGTAGCAGTCTTGGAGGCCATGTCGGATGTCTTTGAGAATTGTGTGGGTTTTTGCGACGATCCATTCTAGCTCACGTCTCTGCGGTTGGTGACCAATTCTGATTAGCATGTTGTCGGTATGATGTTCCGTCGGAGCTTGGGGGAGCATGTCACTTACGAGCGATTCCTCCTCTTTAACGGCGAGCTCTTCTGGAGGTAAAGGTGGCCAGAGCGCAACGGCCATGTTGCCTGATTAGAAGGCGCAAGAATATGTGTTCAGTCGGGCAGACACGATGTAGGCGTCGCAGGAAGCCGCGCAAGGCGTTGGGTGGTGGGATGCAGGTTGGCTAGCTCATGGTGCATGCTGAAGCTTTCTGGAATCGGTATCGTCATCGTGGGAGGTTCGGGGGGAGGACCGGGGTCATTGGGGTGACGCGCGCTAGCGGGATGCACAGGGCACCTGTGCTGTCTCCCGTCCGCTGCTGCAGATGGACGGTGGACCCACTCCATCGGTTTTTGCGCCTGGGGCAGAGAGGTTCAGACGGCTCATTCATCAACTTTGAAAGGTCATTTCAGCTCACTTTTATAACGCTTTCGCCGATCAGATCTCATTTATTTTAAAGCATCTTCTTCTCCTCGTTTTCTGGAAAAAGGAAGCGAAGATTGTACCTCATATACCACTAAACCAACGCCTTTCGACTCAGAAAGATTCGGGGAAAACGCTCCTGTCTTGACTCATCTTCAATCTCAGACGGCTGCCTACGATGGCGCCAACAAATCCCCAACAGCCAGGCAAGACCGGCACAAACTCAAAGAGAAAAGAGTCATCAATAGAGAAGCTCCCTCGTCTGCCTCAAGGTAAACACCCTGCACACCCGTACCAAACTCGTTCATCGAAGATAAGTTACCCAACACCATCCCTCCCAGGCTCCAAGATCCAAAAGCGCGCCCTGGCCCGATCCCAGCAGCCCGTCTCCTCCAAATCGAAACTCATCTACGTGTCCTCGTCGACGCCCTTCATGGCCGTCGTCTCGCGCGTACGGAAACAGCTCGACCGGTCTCTCAAGGGCAACGTGCCGTCGACGAAGGGCATGTCCCTGCCGCAGCGCGTAGACCTCCTGCATCGCGACGGGGGCACCAAGGCCGAGGGCAAAGCGGTGGTTCTGGGGACCGGCAAGGCGATCGAGAAGGTGCTTGGCGTCGCGACGTGGTTCACGGAGCAGAGGGACTGCGAGGTTGAGATCCGGACGAGGACGGTGGGGACGGTTGACGATGTTGTTGTTGAGGATGACGGGGGTTTCGGGGGGGACGAGGCGAGGGTGAGGAGGGTCAGTTGTTTGGAGGTTACTGTGAAGTTGAGGTGAAGAAGTCTTGCGGGATGAGTGTGCGAAAACTGTGGGTGGGAAACCAAACGGGGTCACGGTCTATGTGTGTGGACGATAATGCGGCTCAGTCCTCGGGTCTCGCGTTCCTCTTGAGCAAGCTTGCCTTTTACGTTTGACAGCCTGATTCAGCTGCAAGAGGGTTGATGGTAATATTGCGGTGCTGCAGCATGAGGTCTGGCGTCGAAATCTACTTGACTTCGGATGGCGCTCAAGGATTCTCTATCTTTTATCCCCCTACCCGCACTTCCGCGTGTGGCTTACAGGAATGGCATTTTGTCTGGATAGCCCACTGGAACGACCGAAATACCCCAAGAAAACCTCACGTAATTTATGAATATCTCAAACTGAAGATCACGTTTGAGATAATGAAGTAAAGGCAGTCCGTCGACTTGGAAGTGCAATTGTACAGCTTTCAATGGTTTCAATGGCTCTGCCAGAACGCCACCAGGACTGACAGAGGGTAATTGAGGGAAGTAGGACCCCAATCTGAGTGAGAGACGTTTCCAACTATAGAATTCACCCGTCCCTTCACTTAAGCCTATCACGTCTGTCGAGGTGGGTGAACTTTTCGGAGACATGACGATTTGGTCTGGTAAGCCATTTACGCAAGAGGAAGACAGAGAACTCCTATGAGATGAGTTCAGGAACTGACGGTTGAGTCTTGCACTTTGATACGCTGGATTCGTCGAAGTTTCCCGACAAGACTTTGAGTGAGTTTCTACGATGATTTGAGGCCCTGGGTAACCGTTTGCCGTCAGGGAGATATCAAATGCTTAGTATCAGATTCATGAATCATACAAGCGGCTTATTAGTTTGTCATTGGAGTAAAGGACTTTGAAGACAATGTCTTTGCCCGGGCAGCCATGCACGATTTGCTGGCAATTGATGAAGACGTCTTGCAGTTGGTTTTCGACGGAAAAGAAGCTTGCGAGTAATCATCAAAGCTGGCGTCTGGTTCCACGTCATTGTGTAAACCGCAAGAACTGTCTAAAAACCCAGTTAGTCCGCATTAGACACAAAAATCGCTCCCGATACCATCCATTAGTACGAACTGTCCCAGGTTACCAGCCTGCAGATCTTCCAACGACGGACACGTGGGCAAAAACAGCTGAGACGGCAAGCCCTCAGTCCTCAGGAAACTGGTATTTGGGCGAGCGGTCTCTCGCAGGCCAGCCACCCGTTGAAGAACCAGTCCTTAGAGACTGAGTTCCATGACGCCCAATCTTTACAAGACACCTCAGATAGCCAACCTCAAGACTAGCGACTACAATACGGAAAGCCATTAGGACACTAGTCTCGTCTATCCATGTCTGCTAACTAAGTGGTAAGTTAAAAGCAGCATTATCCCCATGACCGCGTTGAGCCTCGTACTCTCACTCAGACTCGACTCCATGCCTCTCTCTCGAAACACATTTTACTGAGTCGGGAGCAACCTGGATTCTGGAGTGAAGCAGCCAATCATGCTGTCAACGATGTAGCGGGTAATCATTGTTCGGAAAATCAGCGAGAGTCCACTCAATGAGGGGTCGACTCTTGGGGGCGTTTGACTCGCTTTTGGAAAGACATTGACAGGATGTTTTTGGGAAAATCCAACTGGGAAACTTTAGTCGGCTTATTTACCCGCATCGAACATAATTGCGGGTATGGTTCCTTGCCCCTGGGGAAAGAGTGTTTGCAATTCCCGCAAACCATTGGGGGGTCATATCACGAAAAACAAGACCATCCCTGTCAAATCGCGCACTTATGATGTTCAATGAGCGTTGTTTATTGCGGCCCTTGGCACGTTTATCTTCACCGCTAGCGATACCGGAAATTTCGGTGTGGGGTACCTCAAGCCAAAGTCACGTCGGCGATTCCTTTGACATCATTGCTGCCAATGAGTCCCAAAGAGGGGATGTTGAGGTCCCGCCTCAATTTTCTCTTTTCTCTTTTCTCTTGAGGCCGTCTTCCGTGGTGGAAAATCTCTTTCACCTGCCCAACCTCTTCTTGCAAGAGCCGTTTCCGTCAACCCAACGGGCAAAGATGATGTTCCAAAGCTCTGCCGTTCTGGTGGCCGCCCTCGCCGGGCCGGCCTCCGCAAGCTACGCCTTCTACGTCGGCAAAGACCTCACGGCCGACGGCAGCGTCATGGTCGGCGGAACCGGCGAGGAAGTCTCTTCTCACTGGCTCCAGCTGTTCCCGGCCCGCGACCACGCCGCCAACGCCACCATCACCGTCGGCGTCACAGACAAGGCCAGCATCCCGGGTGAGCTGTTCACCATTCCTCAGGTGAACCACACCTACCGGTACCTGTCGGTGGAGTACTCCGACTTCGAGGGCTTCCCGGCGCCACTCACCAACGGCGGTCTCAATGAGAACGGCGTCACCGTCCGCGACGTCTGGGCGCAGAACCGTGATGAGCTCGTCAACATGACCCCGACGCCTCAGCACGGCATTCAGTACAGTGACCTTGCGCGCATCGTCATGGAGCGCGCTCGCACTGCTCGCGAGGGCGTCGAGATCATTGGCCAGCTTATGAACCAGTACGGCGAGGCCACTTACGGCGGCAACACTCATCTCGTCGCCGACAAGGATGAGGGCTGGGTCGTTTGGGAGATGGCCGGTGGCAAGAAGCTCTGGGCTGCCGAGCGCCTAAAGACTGACGAGGTTCGCGTCCTGTACCCTGGCTACATCGAGGACTTTCCTACCGACTTCGCCAACAACACCGACTACATGGGCTCTGAGAACATCGTCTCTTTTGCCGTCGAGCAGGGTTGGTGGGACCCCAACAGCGGCGAGCCGTTCAACATCTTCAACGCCTATGGCGAGAAGGGCGAGAACATGACTGCTCGTGATGGCGGCTTCAAGTTCATGTCCCAGGCTGCCCTGGAGAACGCCACTCTCGAGATGGTTCCCCTGACCGAGGAGAAGCTCATGGAGCGCGTTCGCGACAAGCGCATCTCCGACGACGAGGCTGGTTACGGACAGGTCGTCAGTCTCAAGGACGGCATCGACCGCGACCTTCTCCGCATCTGGAACGCCCCCACCGCCTCCGTTTCCGCGCCCTTCGTGCCGTGGTGGCTCGGCGTCAACAGCGTCCCTTCCGAGTTCGGCGAGCACCGGTACCTCACTACCGGTGCTTCTGGCAGCTTCTTGAACCCGGACTACCAGCTTCAGGAGGCTAGCGAGTTCGCCGGTCGTATTTTCAAGCGCGTGCTGTACTACATGTGCTCTGCCCCCGACACCTTCCATCCCATCGTCACCCAGATGCTCACGGGTTTCGAGAACCAAAGCCGTAGCGACATTGACTGGGTTGAGACGAGTGCCAAGTTGCTCATTGAGAGTGGCGACAGAGAGACGGCGAGCTCTTTGCTCACTTACTACTCCCACAGCCGGGCATCCAAGGCCCTTGAGCTCGGTAAGGCCATGACCGCCGCGCTCGATGGATACATCAAGCTTAGTGGGCAATGGCGTGACCCCGTCGGCCGCGAGATTAACGATGCTGGCGAGGGTGCTGAGACGGTCAACTGCTTGGTTGGCTATGACCCTGATCAGCCTATTTGGAAGCAACCCGCAAACCCCATGAGGAAGAAGAGAAGCATGAGGAACAGAATGTTCGTCCAGCGTCATCGCTATTAGAGCTCAAGTGGCACCTAGCGTAAAGCCACTATCCCAAAAAATGACGCAGGATTAATAAACTGTTTGATAGCCAATGACACTCGGAAACCATCAAGCTCGGAATTTGAAAGACCAGCTCTGGCCTCTTGCAAGACTCTTGTCGCTCTGAGCTGCGATGTTGACTCTACAGACATGAATAGCGAGATAAGCTATGGATGCGCATATGTTGCGGATTGCCATCAACATGGCTGTAGACTCAGCCACGGCTGAGCATATTGAGCGACTCCAATTTCCCTGAAGGAGATCTTGAAGCATAAGTTCATGGGATTCTTGCCAGCAGCATTGACACTCCTGCAAAGATTGAAAATCTAGCTCTGATGCATGGGAGGTTTATGTAGGTCAGCAACCATGTGCGTTTCTCGGCGCCCATGAAGGTCAGAATTGAAATTAGGTAAGCTCGGAGCTTTCTTTCGATATTCATAGAGGGAATGTCCAAAGTCTCAACGAACTAGAATCTGAGGTCGATGTCGTTGTGGTGCATTGCTGGGGACTGTGCTGGGTTCATTAAACAACTACCACCTCAACAAGACCATGCTATTATGTCTCACGACCGTGGAAAACCATGGGATTCATAATACTACGTCATGGCGCTGGTTATAGCGTTCGCTTTTGGTCTATTATTCCAATGATAAGTTCTCTCGGGCGGCAGTGGCATGCGTCAATTGCCCTTTCCTCCTGCATCCGTATGCCTGTAAATCCATTCCCAATACGGTATCATCGTGTAATAGACTATTGGGACGGTAGCTTAGTTCCCGACTCCCGATATGCAGTTCGCTGGTGTCTTCCTGGGAGATACTTCCTCGCCCTATAATTGGTTAGTTCGGTCTCACGATGGCGGATTTAACGGCTTTCTGGCCTGTATTGAAGATAAAGCCGATGGGTTTGACTTGTCGGGGTGTGTCACGCACCGACGCCCGACAGAATAGCATTGGAACGAGGAACGAGGAACTGGAACTCCATATCAAGTATATAATGCTCTGGTTGGCATTGCATTCCCAGTCAAGGCGGATCTCTGATCAGCATTCACACTCACACACCCCGTCGCTTCGAATCCCATTGCCAACGTCGTCACAATGGCATCTTCACCTCTCAATGTTATCATCTTTGGCGCGAGTGGCGCTGTTGGGCGAGCAGCAGCTATCGAGGCTCAAGCACGGGGTGCACATGTTTTCCTAGCCATGCGCAACACCGAGAAGCCAATTCCGGGACTCTCCCCGGAGCTTGAGAAGAAGAGCAATTTCGAGCGCATCCGGGCAGACCTCCTCGACCCAGATTCTATCCGGAGCGCCATTCGCCAATCAGGCGCTACCGTTGCCTTCACATACCTTGCCCACATGGCGCAGGATGCCATGCGATCGACTTTCGGTGCAATGAAAGAGGCTGGCATACGGCGCCTAGTCTTTCTTTCGTCCTTCACCGTCTACCCGGACACCAAAGCCGCGATTTCTGGTAAAACCGCGATCGCTGCCGTCCATGCGAGGGCCGAAATATCCCTGGTTGAAAGCGGACTTTCGAGCACGATCATTCGCCCCATGTATTTCAGTAGCAACACCAGTTCGGAGGCTGCGGACGCCAAGAACGGAGAAGTTTTTCTGCTGCGACCCGGAGCAATCAGTGATTATCTTGCTCCGGAAGACATCGGATATGTCGCTGGAGCGGTGCTGGTCGAAGAACCCACTGGGTCCAATATCATTCCGCTCTGTGGGCCCGAGCTACTGTCGCAGCGGAAGGCATGGGAAATTGTTGCACAACAGCTCGGGCGTGAGATCACCATCAAAGAGATTGATGAAAACGAGTTTCTGGCACGTCAGACAGCTCCTCCTCTGTTGGCACGGAGCCTTGCCGACTACTACCTGGAGGCTGAAGACCCCTCAGTGAGGTATCCGCCGGAGCTATACAAAGAAGCTTCCACCAACATCAAGAAGTACACCGGAAGGGAGCCAACGAGCTTTGCAGCATGGGTTAAAGCCCATAAGTCTGAGGTCTTTGAAGCATAAGTGGTGTTATTGCAATGAAAGAAACGGGAGAAGAAGGATGCACATAGGACATGAGAGCAAGGAAAAGAACAACGTCAACGACGATACGAGACAGGGTTCGCTGAGAAAGACGATAACGGCAAGAAGAGACGTAAAACAGACAAAGGGGCCACCTGCTTATTAATGCTTCTTTGCTGTAAACCTTTTGGTTTTACAGAAGTAGTACAAAACAGAGAGTATAGCTTTGAAAATGACATTATGCATAGGTAGCCTTTCATTCTTCTTCGAGTTTGACAGTATCATGTTACTTCGCAAAACCAAAACTAGGCAATCAACTTTGAGCAATCACTAAGTTTGCCAAGGTCATTTCCCATGATGCTCATCTTCCCCATCCTGGCGGTAGAGTTAGTAAGGGGGTTAGAGTAATCAAGCTCATTGAAACACTTACGCAAGCTTGAACGCTGAGTTCCACCGCGTCTGGCTCGATCCAAAGCCTTTCCAGATGTTTCTGGTTTCAGTCGCGTTACTAAGGGCAAAGTCGCTGCCGAGAGAAGTCGGTGACGTCTCTTGGACTGTTTCTGGGTAGAAGACAGTGCTGTCGAGTTTGTCGGGCGTGGAGTCGAAGGAGAGTTCTTGCAAGCTCACGCCGGCGCTATGAGCACCCACGAGAGCCACCAAATCCGTGGATGAGAAGCCCTTCTTCTTGAACGCCTTGATCTGGGTAGCGGCATCGGAGTCTTGCGTGGGGAGAACACCCTCGGCGTTGGGAACGGCGGAGTCCTTTCGCCCGACCAAGAAGTAGAGTTTTGGCCCTCCGCAAGCTGCCACTCCAAATGCTGTTTCTCGGTTAGCTTGCATGAGGGGGGCTTTTGTGGACTTGTTCCACAGTCTTGCTGCTCACCTGCTGCCGCCTGAATCATATCGGCCGTGCCAACTTTGTATTCAGCCGCCTTTTGACCCAGAATCTCGCAAATTGGCTGAATTTGCGTGTTCTCCTCCCTATCCAGACATTCGTTGGCCAGAATCAAGGACCCGTCGCATGAACCAGGGAAACAGTCATGGAACATAGCTCGCATGGCTTGTCGAGCCTCAGAGGGACAACCCGCAAAGGTAGCTTTGAGATCTGCAGCGACCTTGGTCCAGACGGGAGGACACGTAGTTGCACTGCATGTTGTAGAAGCTACAAGAATCGAGACAACAAGCTTTCGAAAAGACGGCCACATGTTGGAAAATAGGTTGAACCGTTGAATTGTTCCATACAAATATGGAATTAAATGGCGTAAGTTACGTGGAAACCAGACTTGGAGAACAAACGAATGACATAAGCCTGAAAGTGAAATAATACAACTTCTAGTCGG
The DNA here is from genome assembly GCA_036785495.1 of Colletotrichum neosansevieriae. Lineage (NCBI taxonomy): Eukaryota > Fungi > Ascomycota > Sordariomycetes > Glomerellales > Glomerellaceae > Colletotrichum > Colletotrichum neosansevieriae. The sequence continues at coordinate 60,003 of JAVHLV010000176.1, read as the reverse complement.
TCTCCAGGTCCAGTAAAACTCTCGGGGGAGGAACGTCGACGATTCTTCTAGGAGTCTTATAGCTTACAAAGAGCCTAGCGGAAAGTGAAGTTAGTGAACAGCGGCGGCTGCTTGCCTATTTTGGACATGAGAAACGGCGCTTGTCTCTGTTGGCCATGGTCTTTCTGTGAACGCCCCCTAGAAATGGGTTAGACAACGCCTCGCCACTCCAGAAAGTCTATTCTAATAAGAAGGGGTTGACCTGCCTGAGTACCGGAAGCTTATCTACGACATCTCGTTGTCTTAGCGTAGGTGGATCATCAGGCACAGCAGCTGTTTTGAGGCTAGTTGCTCTCTTATTTTGGCAGTTGACTCTCACGAGGGGGCGGGTGTTAGTCCATCTTAGACTGGGCTCTAATGCTGTTAAGCACGGTCGTGGTGCACTGCCACGACCAAACGCTATGGCACTAAAAACTTGGATCATCAAATTCGTCTTCTCAGCCATACTTCTAGAATACTGGACCATTTGAAAACCTGCCAGGACATGCGAACTCTAGCTCAGGGGCAAGTAGAGAAGCTTCGGAAAGCTCAGACATGACGCCGCCGATTTGGAGCTCCAGGCGCAGCTTCGGCAAGGGTAGGCGGAAACCTAGTAAGGCCTACGCTCGCATTCAATTGTATCGCTCGAAATGTCGGCCTACCGCCATCGTTCAAATTTATTTTAGTCAGATAAGTCCAAAGGCTTGCCTGAAACACCGGGCTCTTCTCACTCGACTGCCAAGATCAGGTGAGTTATAACAGCCATCACATTGTACTGACATGGAGCGGAAAGGATCATTATGGTTATGTGATTGAAGCATCACGGATGCATATAACTACTGCTTTGCAGACGCCCACTATTCCCAAAATCATCACCGACTTCGATCGCCAACTTTTCAGATCATCTTCTTGGTTCCTCCGAAACCTCTTTTCACCATGGTCACTCTTCACGTCGCAGTCCGCAACCTTCCCGCGGCATTGCTCGCATTATCCGCAGTTTCTGAGGCGCAGAATGTTGGCCAATGGGGGCCCATGATCAAATTCCCTGTGGTGCCTGTTTCCGTGGCCTTGCTTCCTGAGACAGGAAACATGCTGGTTTGGTCCAGTGGCTGGCCGTAAGTCAATCTCCTCAACTTGAAAAGTGTCTGCTCCAACACGGGGCCCGGGGGCTGCTATCTAGGATCAATGCTAACATGCAGCCATTACAGCAACCGCTGGACCACCGCCGGTAACGGAAAGACTTACACATCGCTTTATGATGTAAAGACCGGCAAGGTTGGCGATGCCATCATTCAGGTAACCATCCCTCGCCTCCTTTGGAAAGTTCTACTCTGCCCTGATGTGGGTATCAGGGAGACAGGAGTAAATCAGAAGCATTGATACTAACGCAATCTCTCCTTTAGAACACACAGCACGACATGTTCTGCCCAGGAACTTCCATGGACGAAAATGGTCGCATCATCGTCACTGGTGGCTCGAGTGCTGCTAAGACCAGCGTTCTTGACTTCAAGAATGGCGAATCCTCCTCCTGGACGCCTCTGTCCAACATGCAGATTTCCAGAGGATACCAGTCGAGTTGCACGACGTAAGTGCACTGATCCGAAACATGAGACTAGAGCCACGCTGATCATTATTCAACCAGGTCTGAAGGCAAGGTCTTTGTCATTGGCGGTTCGTTCTCCGGAGCCGGGGTGCGAAACGGAGAAATCTATGACACCAAAGCGAACAAGTGGACGAAGTTGGCCGGTTGCCCTATCAAGCCTGCGGTTATGGGAGCTGGCATGTTCCCTGACAGCCACACTTGGTTGTGGTCGTGGAAGAATGGATCAGTCCTCCAAGCTGGCCCGTCTAAGCAGATGAACTGGTACGACACGAAGGGCACTGGTTCAAACTCCCCTGCCGGCCTGCGAGGCGCCGACACGGATTCTATGTGTGGCGTCTCGGTCATGTATGACGCTGTTGCGGGAAAGGTCTTCACGTAAGTCACGCCACGGGCTATGCTCTCCGTCCACCAGAATCTCATGCCAAGGTGCACAGCTACGGAGGAGGCAGAGCCTACACTGGAGTCCAATCCACCAGCAACGCTCACATCCTCACACTTGGCGAGCCCGGCAAGACCGTCCAGGTCCAGAAGCCGAGCAACGGCCAGTACAACCGCGGTTTTGCCAACGCGGTTGTCCTTCCCGATGGCAAGATCTGGATCGTCGGAGGTATGAAGACAATGACGCTCTTTTCGGACGCCACCCCGCAGCTCACTCCGGAGCTGTTTGACCCGGCCACCGGCAAGTTCACCCCGACAACTCCTCACACCGTCCCGCGCAACTACCACTCGACCGCTCTTCTCATGGCTGATGGCACTGTCTGGTCTGGTGGCGGTGGTCTCTGCGGTGCGGGCTGTGCGGCCAACCATTTCGACGGTCAGTTCTGGTCGCCTCCCTACCTCTTCGAGGCCGACGGCAAGACCCCGGCCAAGAGACCCGTCATCCAAAACCTCTCCGACGCCGACGTAAAGGCCGGAGCCCCCCTCACTGTCACCATGCGGGATGCCGGTCGGTACACGTTCAGCATGATCCGCGTCAGCGCCACGACGCATACCGTCAACACCGATCAACGCCGCATTCCTCTGGATGGCCAAGACGGCGGTGATGGAACGCAGTTTACTGTCAATGTCCCGGGCGACTACGGTATTGCTATTCCCGGATACTACATGCTTTTCGCCATGAACGAGGCCGGAGTGCCCTGCGTGGCCAAGTTCTTCAAGGTTTCTCTTTGATAGACGCTACGCTTTATTCCGAAGGCCGACGAAACATCAACCCGGGGTTTTTGGAGGTTTCGCGATCTTGCAACGCAAGCATGGATTTTCAGAATGACATGTCGTCTAGCGCGTCGCTTCAGAAAAGAGATTCTCTCGTATGTAATGTCTAATTCCATGCTATAATTTTTGAAAACGTTTATATCACTTTTCTTTTGCGCCCGGATGGTCGTGTCTTTGTGAGAATGTCTGGCCAACGGCCAGACGCACCGCTCAAAGCTACTTCTCAGTTGCCATCAACGTGCTCAATTTTTCTCAGGCATGTGTTCGGTCTGAATATCATACAAACCTAGGTAACGCAATGGCTTTGTCTGCCCGGCTCTCAAAGACACCAGTAAAACAGGCCTTGGGCAGCCTCGAGACGGCAAAGTGCCTGTAAGACACAAGCAAAGATGCATTTGATTTACGACGAATTTTTCACTGTCTTTAAGGCTATTATTCAATGCTGCGCAGTAGGATATAAAGCGGGCTTTTCCATTTGACTGGTTCCTCGTGCAATCTCCCGACAAGTTCAGGAACGAGGAATCATGGCCGACTAATTTGCAACACAATCTCCAACGATCATGGACCCTCTAACGGCTTTCGGGCTGGCATCGAATGTTCTTGCTTTCGTTGAATTCGGCGCGAAAGTTCTCAACGTCGCGCACAACATTTACGATTCCGAAAACGGTAGGCTTGACGACGATGCTGGACTGGAGGCCACGATCAAACAGATGCAGCAACATCATGTCGCATTGCTCGCACCAGACTCTTCACATTTCATGGGAAGCGACAAGAGCCTCTGTGATTTGGCTGAGGAATGCAGAAGATTGGCCGAGTCACTTCTTGGTTTACTCGAGAGTACCAGGCCTCACGACAAGACATCAAAACGCCAAGCTTTCAAGGCCGCTCTCAAGAACGTCTGGCACGCGAAAGACAAGGAAAAGCTTGAGGGGAGATTGAATTCTTGCCGCATCCAATTCGAGCTGCATCTGAATTTCATGAACTCGTAAGTCCGATACTTCGCTTTGCCCCCTGGCTGATTGATTGCTGATTGACAAGGTAGCGAGTCAAACAGGGCCAGCCTCCACGACTTGGTGAAGGCGTCATCTGACGACACTGCCAAGTTGTTGACCATCGAAGGATATGTCACCAAGCTCCAAAGCGGAGTTCATGTGGCATGCCTAAGCGAAGAGGCCCGAAAACAGCTGGAAATGGTGGTTTCCGTTCCGAACGCCGTTCGGAACGAAATTGCTTTAGAACGTGTTCTCCGCGGCCTCAGATTCGATGAGATGAATGAGCGTTTCGATACGATTTACGAAGCAGAGAGTCACACATTCGAATGGATGACTCATGAAAAGATACCCGTCGGAACTTCTTTTTTTCCACAGCAGGGAGCTTCTTTCGAAAATACAAGCCCATCGGACACATCTGAGCAGCTAGACCTTCAAAAGAGGTTTGACCTCGATACCGAGAACAAGAACCGCAGACGATACAAAGATTTGTTCTTCCAGTGGCTTGCCTCGGGAGAGGGAGTGATGCACATTTCGGCCAAGTTGGGTGCCGGAAAGTCAACGCTTCTGAAGAAACTCTGCCATCCAGATGGACGGAGTTTTCAACGATTACAAGAATGGGCAGGTTCGTAAATTCACGCACCTTGTTGAATTTTTGAAGCCGAATCTAACGTTCCACAGGCAGCCGTAAACTTGTGATTGGAAAGTTCTTCTTCTGGAATCCAGGAACAAGACTCCAGAAATCTTTTGCTGGATTGTGCCGCTCGATTTTATTCGACGTCATGCAGTCGTGTCCAGAGCTTTTGCCTGAAGCCATGCCAGACCATTGGAGAACAGCCAAAGAATCATCTTGGCAGGTACGAAAGTCACTCTCGATCAGCGACAGAGACTGCATTGAGGCATTCAGGCGCTTGATACGAGAAAGTAAAACCAAATCCACACATCGATTCTGCTTCTTTGTTGACGGTTTGGACGAACTCGAAGAGACAACGCAATACACGCATTGGGATTTGGCACATGAGCTTCGGTCCCTAGCTCTGTCGAGTCAGGGGAACACGAAATTCTGCGTTTCCAGTAGGGAGTACAACGGGTTCATGGACACGTTCTCATCTGATCTGCGGATTCGACTGCATTATCTGACGAAGCAGGACATGGTGGCATATGTCCTGCAAAAACTCTCCTGTGTCTCAAGCACAAGTGTGAAACATCAACTGATGCTTGCGATTGTGGAAAAGGCACAAGGAATCTTTCTATGGGTGGCGCTTGTCACGAAGAATGTGGCTGAACTCTCTCGCAGCTCCTTTCCCACCAACCAGCTTCTTTCACAAGTGGAATAGATACGCTGTTCGACCACCTCATTTCTACCATGAAAGGATCTCTCAGAGTACAAGCATATAAGCTATTTGCTTTGATGCTTGAGGCAAGTCGTTGGAAGCTGCGTATCACCGTTTTGGGTTATCTATATTTCGTACACAACGAGAACAATTTGGACCCAGGACTTTTGGTGTTGCATAACCAAGCTCGTTCGTCAAAGATATTTGGCTCTTTGTCGTGTGCGAGGAGAATGTTGACAACATGCTGCAAAGGGCTTGTTGAAATACGGACAGTCACTTTTCAGCACAAACATACACGGTTGGATTTTGCCCACAGATCCATCAAAGACTTTGCCATGCAGCCATGTGTCAGATCAAAAATGGCCATATGCATTCCAAATTTGGATGTCAGAGGTACACTATCTCAGATGACGGGTTTTGTGTTGCTGCTTCATGCCAGATCTGACTCCAACTGGACTGATGACAATTCACAACTGGACTACCTTTTGTGCATGAGACGCTCGGAAAATATGGATTCGGCGCCATGGGAGTTTTTGATGAACCTAAGTGATTCCCTACCAGGCCTGGACTGGTCGCTATTGCTACTGCCCAGTGGTAAAAGTAATCGAGCAACGGAAATTTTGACGGTAGATTTTTTGCTGAGTGACCCACCTATAGTTGCTTTTGAAAGAAGTGTACTTGGAGACAGGCCTGGCAACATCCATCAAACAATCTGGTCGCCTGCTTACATCCTCGCAAGCCTTGGCAGTCCTGCATTCCCAATTTGGTGGATTCGCCAGCGGCCAGTCACTGAGTATTCCACGGAAGACGCAAAATTACTCATCAGCTGTGCCATAATGTATCACATGCACGATGGACGTAAAGATGATCACAACGGCACAGGGGTTGGGCCTGCTGTGACCAAGACGACTCTTGAGCTTGGATTAGTCCGCCCTAACTCACCCATGAGCTTTTTCTTGGGTGAGATAGACTCAGCGCCCAGCCTGACATTATTGCAGACGATCTTTTGCGTCGCAGCGAAGTGCAGATACATGGGAGGTCAGCAAAGGAGGTTGGATTGGGTTGGCGCTATCCTGGAAGATCTACTTCGCCATCCCGACGATCCCGTTGACCTTAACTTCACAATATGCATCGATACTAGAGCCAAATATCGGGATCCTTCAATCCGCAAAATTGACGATCATAACACCGAGGTCGATCTGACTGGAAGGCGCCTTGTACTACGAGTACGTCCCACAAAAGTTGTATCCATGAGCCCCCGAAAATTTATCGAAGACTTCGACTTTTACAACAAGAACCGTGTTCTTGACCTTTTGGACAACCAGTCGACTCCCGAGACACGAGAGCATGGAACAGAGTCTCAAGTTGAGCCAGGTCGTGCTTGAACTCCAAACTCGGAATGCGAGGGCGCTGAAGGCTTTCACCACCATCGTACCTAGAGATAGTATGCCATCTCTGCAAGGCACACAAGGCCCATTGTTCACTCAGGTCGTTCGAACGATGTCCATCGGTAAGAAACTCCACAGAAACCTCGGATGCGTTGCGACGACTAACAGTGCACAGCATCTATCATCACCATCTTGGGTCTGAAATTTTGATTGAGCTTTGAAGCTAAAGTTGACTCAAAGGACGGCCGTTCCCGGCTCGGGTTGTCTGAAAACATCTTTTTTGAATTGCACGTCATTCTAATGTAGGGGTTGTGGGAGTCATGGAGTTAGAAGTTTTGCATTTACGTATTCAACAAGTTTGCCGAATGTATTATGTTACCAAGGAAGCCGCACCCTGCGCCTTACAATGCCATGTCCCTCTTTGTCTAAACCATAATTTGCATGCTTCCCAAACTCGCAATTTCAAGTGAGTCATGATAAGCCGGGCAACTCCTCCAAGTCGAATCCCTTGAAACCATCCTCGACAGCCCATGCCCTTCCTTTCTCCTTCTCGTACAACACCTCACACGCCCGGCCAACAACAAGCAATCCAGGGGGTCTGCTGCCCTCGGACTCGATAGCCTCGGCAACGTACTCAAGCGTCGTCCGGATGACCCTTTGATCAGGACAGCTCGCCCTCTCGATAACGGCACAAGGCGTGTCCCTAGGCCACAAGGTCCTCTTTGGCTTTTCGTACCCCTCAACCTCCTCGGTTTCCAGATGGCATGTAAGCTCACGGACAAGCCCAGTGATCCGATGCAGCGCCATCAAGAACACCACGGTCCTACTGGCAATGTACTCCGGCGGGGCGGGCGGCTTGCCCTTCTTTCCAGTGCCCGTGCAAATCAAGACCTGGTCCGCAACATCGCGCTGGGTAGGCGGAATACCGGCAAAAAGCGGCGCACTCAGAGAGGACGTGATGCCGGGCAGCACTGTGACGCGGTCGCCGAAGCCGTGCTCTCTGAAATACGCAACCTCCTCCCCACCGCGGCCGTAAATGAACGGATCACCCTGCTTCAACCTCAACACCGTCTTGCCCTCCTTCGCGCCTGCGAGAGCGAGCTCGTGGAGCTCCTCTTGTGCTTGGTCCGCGTTTCCCGGGAACTTCCTCGCAATCTGCACCGGCGTCCGGCGAGGAATGAGGTCGAGCACACCGGCCGGCACGAGCTTGTCCGCCAGAATGAGATCGGCCGTCTGGATCGCCTTGTGAGTCGCGCGAGTGAGGAGATCGGGGTGCCCAGGTCCGCTGCCCGCGAGAATAATCCTGCCTTGCCGCTGCGCCCTGGCTCCGGCACCGAGTCCTGCAACGCCGGGCGGCTTTCCAGACGTCTCCGCCGTCGCTGAAACCCCGACAGCGCCCGCGTAAGACTTCAACACGGACTCGGCCTCCTCGTCGGTGATGGCAGCCAACCTCTTGAGCGGCCAGTACTCACACACCTGACTCAACCACCTCATCCTCCTATTCTTCGCCGCGTCGAGATCCGCCTCGGTGACAAGCTTGTTGAAGTTGGCCATCTGATCAGTGGAATCGTCAACCTCGTCAGGAAGGTGATCCTCGGACTGAATCTTCCGCCTCACATGGCCCAGGCGCGCACACGCCGCCCCGAGATCGGTAGGCAGCGCCGCGGCGACCTCCCTCCGAATGCGCGACGCAAGCTTGCAGCCCCTCCCGTTGGTCGTCACGCCGATCTGCAACGGCCCGTCCGTGTGCGTCGACAGCAGCGAAAACGTGCAGAGCTGCGGCGCGTCGACGACGTTGACGGGGATGCGGTTCCGCCTGCAGAGGGCCGAGATGTGCGCGCTCAGGGGGTCCCGCGGGCCCGAGGTGACGAAGACGGCGTCGACGACGTTGTCGACGTCGTCGCGGCCGAGGGTGAAGAGGTCGGCGTTCTCAAAGGCCTTCTTGTGCCATGTCACCTCGCCTGCGTCGATGCGTTTCCGCAGGCCGTAGTGCAGGTCCGGGGTGTCAGGCGCCAGGAGGACCGGGGTGGCGCCGGCGTTGATGGTCTGGGTGCAGCGGGCGGCGGCGAGGGGGTTTGTGCCGATGATGAGATGGGTGTTGCCCTTGCAGTTGAGGGCAGTGAGTAGGGATGTTGTTGTCGCCATTTCTTGTGAGAGACACTTTTGTGTGACTCGAATGAAGTCTTTTTGTTGTTTGGTGGTGTTGTTCAATCTTCAGCAGCAGCAGGTCTTACAACCCCTGTCTCCCCTGGTAGGCGTATCGTGAGGTTGTATGTAGTAATGAGAGTAAGTCAACCATAAACGTCCACGAGAAGAAACCAAGCATCAAGGATAAAAAGCCCGCGGCCAAGTTTTTTTTTTCAGGATCGAAAGACCTCAGAAAATTAAAACCCAACCGGCAGCTCCTTGGCCACTGATGTTTATTAAGCCGTGGTCTAAGCAGAATTTAAAGAAGCCGTCCTTGTCATTTTGCCCTTGCAGCGCAGACCCCCCGAAAGAAGGGGTGCGGGTCCAATCATGCGCCGGGGGAAAAAGGTCAGCTAATTTTTCATTCGCTGAAGATGACACCATCCCGACAGCCGGCGCATTGGGGAATTGGAATTTGGAGGCGTGGCTTATCGGCCTTTATCGGCACCTCCTATCGTGGCCAATCAGCCGCTTTCGCCCCGACTTCCGCGGAGCCGTCACCGGAGATCCAAGTCGCTGGGGGCCGTGCGGTCGACTTTCATGGAGGGGTAGAGGGGCAGTTGGTATCGTGGAGATGCTATGTAGATAAGAAAGAAATGGGATTAAAGTTGTCATATTGATTGAGTGTTGGTATCGAGACGTATGATACTGGCTCTTGACGAGCATTTGCGACGATGTTTCGTTACATGCCCCTACCTTAAGCCGGCCCCCTGAGTTTATGTCCTGGTATTGCGTTTTGGTGTTGTTACAGTTCCCCCCCCCAACCGCATTATACACATTGATGTTCATACATATGATCTGACAACGCATCAATCGTCAGCCTCCTGCACCTGCTTCTTCAAGTCCTGCTTGACGCTCTGCCTGCTGGTCTTCCGGCGTCTCGGCTCCGCCGCCCTGGCGATAGCATCGGGGTTGCCGATGACGCCGTGCTCATTCAGACCGACATCGACAGGCTTCTTCTTTCTCTTAGCAGCCTCCTTCGCCCGCTGCGCTCTAACACCACCGTCGTCCTCAATCTCGGATTTGCCTAGACGCACGTTGCGACGCATGCGCGTCTTCGCACCCAGAGCCCACAGGTCACCCCACTTCGCCTTGCGCGCGTCGTGGTAGGCCTGCTTGCTGAAGCTCTTCGGCACCGTCCACCGCTCGATCTGGGCCGAGGGCGTGCAGACGTCGAGGGTGACGTGCCCGCGGCGCTTGATGGGCGGGAGGATCTGGCGAGGCAGGGAGAGCATGTCGGGGGCGACGTCGGCGTTTTCGTAACCCTCAAAGGCGCGCGTGGTCGCTTCGTCGCCGGCGAATTCGCCTTCCTTGGCCGCAACGCCGCGCTGGATCGCGACGTAGCTGAACTGAACGTCGTCGTGGTTGCGCTGGGTCGCGCCCATGATCTTCTGTAGAAACGGGGGACGGACGAAGCGCTGGGTGAAGTGGCAGTAGTCCTTGCGTCCCTTGCTCTTGCCGGGTACGAGGTACATGGGGCACGCTTTGTGGTTGGTGCACGGCGCGATAATCATGCCGGACTCCTTCACTCTCATAAATGCGGGCGTCTCCTCCTCCTCTCCCTCACCCTCATGAATCTTGAGTTCCTCGCCTCCAGGTGGGATGAGGAATTCGTCGAGCAGGCGATCGCGGACCTCGGCGACGGCCTCGAAACCACGGGGCTGACCCTTCTCAAGAACGATGAGAACGCCGCCTTCGGGGTTCAACAAGGACCAGAGCTGGTTCAGAATGGCCTTGCGTCTGTGGCCCTCCTTCACGGGGAGGAGCAGGTGAGATGCGATGATGACATCGTACATCTTCCTGGGTTGGGGCGTCTCGTTGGCGTCGACATGTAGGTGTTGGTTCTCCACAGAGTGAAGGTAATCCGGCAATCGAGGGAGGAAGGTCGTGTTTTGCAGGAACTTGGAAATGCGCAGTCGCAGCTTTTCGGCTCCAATGACCACGCTCTGCTTTCCGGGAGGACCTCTGCCAGTAACCTCGCCGCGGGACTTCATGGCGTCCCACTCGGCGCGGACGACGTCTTGCCAGGCCAGTATACCAGCTCCTCCAGCCCCAACATCTAGAACGCGAGGGCCGTGGCCGTCTTCTCTTTCAAAAAGCTTGCGCAGCCAATCTGTACCCAGGCGTTTGCGAACTTCGACGAGACTGCCCATGGCCGAGGCATATGCAGGTGGCAAATATGTGGAGACGAAAGCGTCTGCGTCGATATCCGACATTCTTGCCTGCCAAACGGCCATACCAATAGGTTGTTGGGGCAGATTCATCTTCGACGCAGGTGTCGCAGGCGAGTATGGCAGACCGGGGCCTCCAAAAGCCTTCTCCGCCGCCTCCTGGACGTGTTTGATGTCTGTTCTGCCGAGCATCGTGGTGACTTGGTGAATGTAACCGGCATACGGCAGTGCGACGGTGGCAGGGTTCGTCGAGAAGTGGCCCTCTCTCGTGAGCGGGTGCAAGCGACCGGCACGCTTGGAGACACCCTGATCCTGAATCCCGTCGTCCATCTCGTCCAAATCCTCCTCCTCGTCGTCGAATTCCCGGTCCTCGTCGCGCATATCATCCTCCTCTTGAGCTTGTTCTTCTGCCAAGGCCTGCGCTCTCTCCGATTCCTCGTATGCGCGGGCGTTGGCCTCAAAGTCCTTCTGCAGCTTCATGAGTGCATCGTATTCTCGCTTGTTTCTCGCCACGACGTTGATGTAGTTCTCTCGCTCCTCGGGCTCCGGTTCTTCCGTCGGCTCGACTTCACTGGACAATTCCGAGGTGACGTTGTCTTCGATAATATCGCCCAGATCCTCGTTTGGCGTTTGGGATACTCCTTTCCGGATGTAGGACACCTCCTCGTACGTGCCGCCCTCGCCTTGTCGAAGGACGGCAGGCTCAGATGAGCCGTCCTTCCGGACCCGCGCTTCCGACAGCTTCTCGTTCAGAAACTCTATGCCCACATCTTCCGGATATGTCTCTCTCAGCGGAGGCCCGTACCATCGCTCATACAGCGTGTATTCCTCGTCGCTGAGATAGCCCTTGGGCAACGTGTCGCGGAATCGTTGCTTCGCCTCGCGAACGACGGTCTCGATGTCGGCGGGCTGTGAAAGATCGTTCGAGTCGGGTTTGTTCGATTCGGACTCCTGGAGTCTGTGTGCTGTCGCCGCAAATGTTCTGCGACTGGTAGATTGCACCACTGGGCGTGATGCAGCTAGCCTCGAAGAGCTCGAGAGGCTGGCTCGTCCAGGAGAGGCTGCACCGGCAATGCGCGATCCTGACAAGCTCAAAATTCGAGCCCGACAGCTTGGGCAAGCATTCCTGAGACCGCGCGCCGTCAACATATTTGGAGTTGTGGTGGCAATTGATGTTGCGAAGGGCAATAGTCCACTTCTGCTGCTGGAGCTATCGCAAGAAATTTGGGCAAGGGACTAAAAGCTCCGGAGGCGATGCCCCACTCCTTGCAAATAAGAGCTCAATGATTGGCTGTGAAATGTCACTGATATTCCTTCACCCGCTCAACCTGCAGTCGTAGTTTTGTCTTCAGCACTGCCAAAAGTTGCCACTAAGTTTGACTTGTCGATTTGATTTGATTTGATTTGAGATGACTGGCAGTCAAGAACCTCTTGGCGCTTTATTCAATGACACATAAATTCAATTTTAGAGGAGGTGTCAAATTAGGGTTATTATATATGTATTTGTAATACTACAGTGTGTGTATGTACCTTCTATATGTTAACTATTATTAAATCGTATAGTATAGAGTGCAAAAATAATAGTGTATATAGTATATAGCTATCTGGAAATCTCTATATATAGATCTATATATTATTTATGCTTAAAAGTAGCTAATATAAATATTATACTATTATACTATAGTTACTACTGCTTTTATATATACTTAGCATATTACTATATATACTAAGGGGTTAATTTAATATATCTTATTAGTTTTAATATAACATAGTATAATATAGTATAATATAGTATAATTTAGTATAACTAGCTAAGTTTGCTAATTAACTCTAAAGTACTTAAATTTAGTATATTTAAACTTATTTAATATATCTATTTAATAAAAAACTACTTAATACCCCTAGTATATCTATTAATAACTTTATAACTTTATTATTTACCTATTTTATAATCTCTTCTCTAGTATTATTTCTTTATAGTATCTATAGATTATTATAAAGTATTTAGGTCTTTAGTTTTTAGTTATAGTATTATAACTTAGTCTTCTTATTTACCTAAGAGCTTATAAACCTTATCTAGAATATTAATAATAATAGACTTATTTAAGTAGTATTAGCTTAAGAATATTATTAATAAGAGGGATTATTTTATAGAGAGGGTATTGCTCCTTTTATAGTTATTTATCTTATTTTAATTTAACTACTTTATTTTATAGAATTACTTACTGATAATAAAAGAGATTACTACTCTCTATTACTCTTTATTACTATTTATAGAGTATTTTAAGGAGATATTATTAATAATAATAAAGTTTTATTAATATTATTTATAAAGATATTATTAATTTCTAAGAATAGGTTATTATATAATTATAATACGATAAAGAAGATTATTATACTAACACTATACTCTGTAAAGCAGCAGGATACACACTGCAATAGATAAATATATATAAGGTTATATACCCTATTACAGAGCATATATATATATATATATAGTTTAATACTGCTATCTATATAATTAAGTAGAACTTCTAAATAGATATATATATTAACTTAAGGCTTTTAATATATATATATAAAGGGAGCCCTAAGTTCTATATAACCCTTAATCTAGCATAAACCTAACACTAATTAGTGGTTAACCTTATATATTATACTACTTAACTTCTATAGATTAGTAAGGGTTTTACTTAAAGAGATAAAGTAACTACTTTATAAAGAACTTATTCTTATGCTACCTAGGTTATTAAGGTAAGAAGAGTAGGTTTGCTTATAGTATACCTACTCTAAAGACCTTAATATATCTCTATATCTAGTATATAAATAATAACTTTATTAATATAACTTATTACCTACTAATACTACTTAAATAATAAAAATAAGAGATAAGAAATAAATAAGAAATCTATAAATATTATAATAAGCTAATATAATAAGAGTCCTGCTATAAAATTATCTATCCTAATAGGATTATTATATTTAAGCTTAAGATCTACCCTCTCTATATCTATATTACTATTCTTTAAAACTATTAATAATCTATAATATCTATGCTTATATATACTAAAATATTATAAAACCTTTACTTAAAATACTTAAATTATTTACTATAAAATAAGTATTACTATTAACCTTATAATTATTAAGGAGAAATTACTTTTAACCTAAAATTATAACTTATATCTAAATAAGGAGTATATTTAATACTACTAATAACGTTATACTTATTACAGTATAATATATTCTGAAGTTACTTAAAGCTCTCTATAGACTTTGCTATTTACTACTTCTATAGTAATAATATCTAGAAATAGATCTTATAGTAAGTAGGTTTAAGTAAGTAGTTAGTGAAAACTACTACTAGTATAATAGTAAGATCCTATTCTTCTTCTATATTAATAACTATATATTTATATATCTCCCTTTTAAAGAGATTAAGGTAAGATAGCTAATTAGTAAACTTTAACTATAATACTATCTTAAAGAAGAAAAGGATATTTAGTGGTTTCTAGAAATTAAGGTTATTTAAGATTAATATAACTATAAACTATAGCTTTTATAGTTATTTTTCTTTAAGAAGTTATTAAAACTCCTAAATAGTAAATTAATAAGAGACTATAAAACCTTAATAGTATAAGAAGAACTCCTGCTATATAAAAGAGAGGTAATAAAAGCTAATATTATAAAATATTAGTAAAAGGTAGGATTACTACTATATAATATAGTAATAATAAAACTTAATATCTTATTAATAATTAGTAAACTTACCTAGTTTAACTAAAACCCTGGGCCTTATTACTAATATACTATAGACTATATTATTTAATACTTTATATAAATAAAGAGACTATACCTAAAATATAGAGTTTCTAAGGGATTAACTAAAGGACTTAAAGTTATATTAAATATTAGTTTTATTAATAATATACTAAATTATAAGAGTTTTTAATCCTTTATAATAAAGCTCTTTAGAGAGATAATATTATAGAAAGTAAATAAGTAAAATATAGTTACTATATTAACTATAGAGGTAGAGCTTCTTACTCTCTCTTAAGTAATAAAGAAAAAGCTATTTATAAATTAACTTATTACTGCTTTATAAATCTCTCTTTTAAATAATAAACTACCTAAATTTATAGATTTTATAGCTATTAATATATTAAAAGTTATAATCTAGTATAATAATCTATAAACTATAAGCTTTATTATAAAGGAGATATTCTAGCTATAGATAAAACTCTATTATATTAATATCTATAACTATTAGTTATAATAGGAGATTATAGAGAGGTATATTAAGGTTATCTATACTTCTTTAGCTAAATTAATAGTAAATAGACTTATAAAAGCTTTTCTATAGTAGTTTTATAAGCGATTTATTACTTAGTTAGGCTTTATTAATAAGTTATAAATAATTATAGAGGCCTAGAAGAGAGAGGAGTTATAAGATACTAATAGTAATATTAAACCTAGATTTAAGTAGGCCTGATACCTAACCTAAAGAAGTAACTATATAGTTGCTATACTAATTAAGTTAACTTATTAAATATATTACTAATTGCTATATTATATTAATATAAAAAAGAGAGTATTATGCTAATATTTAAGCCCTTAAGTATATAATTTACTAGGAACTTAACTTATATAAGTTATCTATATCTTCTTTACCTTTTTATAATTATATAATAACTCCTCTTTAAAAGCTAATAATACCCTTATAAACTATATTAATAAAACCTTACTATTAATAGTAATACCTCCTTAAAATACTCTATAAGTAGTGATAAAAAATAATAGAGAGTAGTAATCTCTCTTACTATAAATAAGTAATTCTATAGAATAAAATAGTTAAATTAAGCTAAGATAAATAACTATAAAAGGAAGTAATACCCCCTCTATATAATATATAAGAGTATAGCTATAGGCCTTAACTAGAAAGAGCTAGAATGCTAAATATAGGTATCTGTTACTATATTAGACTATTACTTAATGTTCTAAGTCTATTATACTTAGAGTTTTTCCTAAGGTATTAGTGGCAGCTGCCTGCTAGCTAACCTTTTGCTAACTATGCGTCTATGTATATATATCTAATCCTTATTTCCTTATAATTACCCCCCTCTCTAAAGCTTTAGTCTCTAAGGTATTATATAGGGCTTATAGCTCTTTAGTGGTCTTTGCTACTTAGTAGCTAATTAGTTAGTATAAGTAAAGCTATATAATATTTAAGTTATAATAGCTATTATATTATATAACCTTTATTTCTTTCTTTACTAGATAGAGGTAACTATAGTAAGTAATATATTTTTATTGCTAATTATTACTATTATTTATATATACTTATTAGGTTAATTTTTCTAATTAGTTGCTAACTATTAGGTGATAGGTTAGTAGTATATATCTATTATAATTATTATATTTTATTATTAGATAACCTCTTAAGTATAAAAGGGTTTCTTTTTCTAAGGTCTCTAATCTTAGAAATTTCTTCTCTTAGCTATACTTTTTTCTTTTTCCTTTTTTTAACTAGTAGCTCTCTTTTACTACTAGTTTACTAATTATTTGCTTTAATTATTATATTTCTATCTGTTTCTTTCTTTTCTATTTTCTTTTCCTTTTTATCTTTATCTCTATTTATTTATTAATAAATTACTATAATATCTTATATTGCTTATATAGATATAGTTTTTGTGAAGTTCCTCTATAAGTCT
Source organism: Colletotrichum neosansevieriae (assembly GCA_036785495.1). Taxonomy (NCBI): domain Eukaryota; kingdom Fungi; phylum Ascomycota; class Sordariomycetes; order Glomerellales; family Glomerellaceae; genus Colletotrichum; species Colletotrichum neosansevieriae. The sequence continues at coordinate 43,390 of JAVHLV010000176.1, read as the reverse complement.
GAGAACCTTTTTAGTAATCTGACTAGTAATACTAATAGTAGCTATTTCTATCTTAGCTACCTCTCTAAGATATACCTTAATATCCTTAACCTTTACTATATATATAGTAACTATATATAGAAATACCTGCTCTATAACTTTAATAAGAAGAAGTATTTAGCTATAAGTTTGCTAATTTATTGCTAACTATTTATTATATTCTAACCTCTTTTTAGGTCCTTTAAAAGCTTTAGGGTACTATTTAGGCTACTTAGAATATATTCTACTAGATTAAGCTCTAGAAGCAGGAGGGCTTTCTTATCCCTTATTATTATTTCTGACTTTTATAATTACTTACTAACTGCTTAGCAGCTTAGAAGCAGGTTAGTAAGCTTATTTATAACCCTATTACTACTACTAGCTCTTAGAATATAGAGTAGTTATAGTTATAGAAGCTCTCTTCTATTTATAAGTATCTTTCTCTTAATATTATAGTCTAAGTATAATTATTATTACTTTCTCTTTACTAAGTGTTTACTATTAATAATAATTTAGATTAGCACTCTTTATAATAGTATTAATATTCTTTAGTAACTAAATACTACCTAGCTATCCTATATCTATAATAATATCCTAGCTATATATCTCTCTAATAAGATTAACTAACTATTTAATAACCCTTTAATAAAGCCTATCTCTAAGATTCTATATAAGTATAATATTAATAAGTTTCCTGCTTTTTATAATAAGCTTTAAGAGAGCCTTACTGCTTTTATAGTAAATAATATCTCTATCTGCTTTATTACTATTACTAGTGCCTACCTAGTCTTATATACCTCTTTTCTCTATACTCTAACTAAGAAGTATAGCTTAGAGAGTAGTAAGAGCTTAGTAAAGAAGAAGCTAGCTATTAAGGTCTCTAATAAGTCTAATAATAAGTCTTAGATAGTAGGTAGTTAGCCTATTAGCAGTAATAATAATAGTAGTAGTAGTAATAGTAATACTAGTAGTAGTAGTAATATAGATAGTAGTAATACTAATAATAGTAGTATTAGCTATATTCCTTCTTCTAGTAGTATTACTACTTATAGTAGTAAATCTACTAGAAGCTCTAAGCTTTTACTAAATAGTAGCTATAGTATTTATAGTAGTTATAGTTATAGTTATAGTTATAATTATAGTTATAGTAGCTAGTAGTTAGCTATAGTAGATTATTAGCTATCTTTTCCTATTTTTCTATAGGATAATACTCTCTTCTTTTACTATATAGTTAGTAGCAGTTTGCTGCTTATAAATTAAAAGTTTTGCTTTTCTAAACTTAGTTTTATTTTTGCCTTTTTATATATCTAACCTTTAGTAACCTGTTACTAAAGTCTATATAGCTAGTTATCCTATTTTTTATAAGCTTTTTTAAACTGCTTATTAAACTTCTAAATAGCTTTCTATATATTTATTAGATTTTTTATAGGTTTCTATATATTATACTTAACAGGCTATTCTACCCACTTAACTAAGTACTATATATTATTACTATCCTCTTACTATATAATAATCTCCTCTACTTCCTATTCTTCTAGCTTATTCTTAAGCTTTAGATATATAGGTAAGCCCTTACTATTCCCTTAGTAAGTATCCTATAGCTCTAGTAGGGTAACTAAGAAAATATTATATATTCTCTAGTACTGTTTTAGTAGGTGGACTTTATAGGCTTATATTCTAACTGCTTTAGTAATAGATACTTTAATAAACCTTAGTGTTAATTTTCTATTCTTAAACTAGAAGTTTTTTATTAATAGCTTAATAACTTATCTCTAATAGTAGGCCTATTCCTTATACCTTATATTATAATACTTAGCTTATATTACTATTACTTTTAGCTACTATTTCTATATTCTTATATAGAGTTTTATAATATACTTAATCTGCTCCTATATACTCTATACTATAACTCTATCTACTAGAATAGTATACTCTATATAGTATAGATAGTAGCTATATAAAGCCTCTATTAGTAAGATACTAGTAGTGCTATAGTAACTATTATTATATATAAACTTAGCTTCTAGTAACTATACTACCTATTTATATAGTGAGACAGGGCAGTACAGACAGCCCAGTTTAGAGGGTGCCCAGATAGGTATATTAGTCAGCATAGCATAGCAGGACTTTTACCTTATTAAGAGCAGGGAGGAGGATAGGGGGGTATTATTAGTTAGTATTATTATAGTTTATCTTATTATTCAGAAGCTTTTATCACTTTTGCTTAATAGATTATATCTGTAATAAGGTTATTATGCTTAGAGAGATCCTTTTCTTTATTCTAGGGCCTCTAGATATAAAGCTATAATATTATAATATTTCTATATAAGTATGTGGGAGTGTGTGGTTTTATTGTTTTTGTCTTAAGGTTCTCAGCCTGTTTTAATAGTGCCTAGAGGCAGATTCTTCTCTCTTAAGACTTCCTCTATAGCACTTAAAAGGGGTATACTTCTATACTATATAAATAAGCTTATATTTAATATAGAACTATAATATATTATCCTAACTACTTAATAGAATATTAACTTTATAAACTTAGCAGCAATAATAACAGACTTTACAAAATAATATTTAGAAGCCTCTTTGCAGACCTAATCTAAGAAAACACCAGGCATAATAGCTATATAGTTAGAGTTTTTAACGGAAATGCTTGAGATCCTAAAAATCCAGCTATAATAGCTTCAGATTTTGCTAGATTAAAAAGTTTTCTCTTTTCTCCTTAGTCCTTATAAAAGTAGAGCTAGTATCTACTTTCTATAACCTAGAACCTAATAATTAGTAATAAAGTAATAAATTAATAATACTAGTTAGGCTAATAAGCTTAACTAAGGGGATTTAGGCTCTATCTTAGTTACTATATAGTTAATATCTATAGAATTAAGGAAATTATAGTATTATATTACTTATAAGAAAGAATAGAAAAGAATCTATAAACTTATAGATAGGATAGAGGCTATAACTACTTCTAGCTGTATTAAGAAGGAGAGCTTATATACTTATAAGAGGGATAGAGGCTATAACTACCTCTAGTCTATAATTTATAACTACTACTTAGAAAGAAAAGGAGGTTAAAGCTCTCTTTTTCTCTATCTACTTAATTATTATAGATTAAGTTACTATATAACTCTTCTCTTTTATTATTAAATAATTTAAATATTAATAAACTTTAGTATTAATATTAATATTAAATTATAATAAATTATATTAACTACTTTCTATGCTATATTTAAGTAATACTCTAAGGAATCTAAGAAAGCTCTTAAAGTTAGTATATCTACTTTAAACTCTTCTAGTTCTAAGAACTATACTCTAGATATAGAACCCTTTAAGGAAGCTATATTTAAGAGTATTTAGGAATAAGCCTTTTACTCTACTACTATAGATAATAATAGGTTTAAAAAGTCTTTATCTTTATAGTTCTAAAGTACTAAGATTAGTTACTAAGTCTATATTAGTAAGAATATCTATAATAAGTATAAGGATTATAGAGGTATAGCTTCTCTTAGGCTATAGGAAGCAGGTCTAGGCTAGTAGCTAGATAAGGTTATACCTATAAAGGCTATAGCTATATCTTTTATAGAAGACTTAGCCTCTCTACTTACTATTAGCACTATAGAAGTAATTAAGGAATTAGTTAAAGCTATATAGAAGTAGCATACTGCTGTTCTAATTATCCCTTATAGTCTAGAAGCCTCTAAGTTTATTAGTAATAATATTTCTAACTTCCTTAAAAATTATCTATCCTATGCTAAGCTTTATAGCTGGAATAAGGAGAAGATAATTACCCTAGTTAGCTAGCACTATATTAAGGCCTATTAGTAAATCTTTAAGAGTGTTTCTACTTAATATAATAATTAGCTCTTTTTTAAGGATAATCTCTATAAGATATATAGTATTATAAACCTAAATGCTTATCTAGACTCTAATAAGAAGCTCTAAAGCTTTATTTCTAGCCTGGAGATTAGTGATCTTAGATATATCTTTAAGTTCCTTACTAAGGTTAGTAACCTTTAAGATAGAGTAGCTAAAAGGAGACTTTCTATACTGTCTAATATAGAGATTAACTATATTATTTTCTATTGCTTTTCTAAGTAAACTATAAGATATATCTTAAAGATCTTATATAAGGATTACTAAAGTCTCTTTTTAGTCCCTTAGGTCTAGATAGAGGTTATAATCACTAAATAGGTTTAGTTTTAATAGGTATATATATAACTATAAGGTGTTAGAGAGGATATTCCAGCTAGCATACTAGTTACTATGCTTAAGTATAAGTAATTAAGAGCGTTATCTATAAAGGCTAAGCTAAAGGATAAGATAACTAGTACCTCTAACTAGAAGGTCTAAGTAGATAACCTTACTGCTTACTTTAAGGATATAGAGATTAAGTAGATTAGAACTAGGTACTATGCTAATATGCCTTAATATAACTATACTATTAATAAAGTAAATATATATACTGCTAATATATCTAACACCTAGTCTGCATAGGAGCCCTTATAGTATAACTATTATAGCAGCAACTCTTATAACTATAGCTCTATATATAGCAGATATGGCTATATGCTCTTTAATCTAAGAGGAGATAGTTGCTTAGGCTCTATAAGCCTTAAATCTTATTACTAGCTAAGACCTCTAAGATTTATAGAGACTATTAACCCTAATACTTGCTATATCTATAGTAAGGAAGGATATCTTACTAGGAATTATAAAGCTGCTAGAGCCTTTTCTAATATAAAGTTATACTTATTTCACAGAGGCTACTAGTAGATTAGCACCTTATAGGGTTTCCTCTATATCTAGATCTCTAATAAAGAGATTAATAAAGACTACTAGTGGGGCTAGTATAACTTAATAATTATTTCTTTTCTAATTCTTATAGCTAGTATAGATAAGACTAAATAGCTAGAGGCTAGTATCCTTACTCTTTATAGATACTTTCTAAGCCTTTATAGAGTTAAGTTCTAGCTTAAGAGCTATAAGTAGTTTAATAAGTATACCTAGTATACTATATAGAGAACTCTAAGACTCCTAATCCCTGCTTTAGCTATAAAGACCCCTCCTATTAGTATAGTAACCTTAGATACTATCTGTAATATCCTTAATATCTATATGCTAGCTCCTAGTGCTCTAGCTATGGTCCTCTCTATAGATATAGATATTAATGCTATAACTAGATTATAAACTTAGAACTACTATATTACTTCTTACTCTACTACTAGATCTAAGAAGAGGGTCTATATTATAGACCTAAATATAGCTTATTTTTCCACTCTATTCCTAGAACCTTGTGTTAAGGAAGTTATAGATAAGGATAAGGATACTCTAGTTAATAATAGCCTCTTAGAAGCTGCTAAGACTCCTTAATCTAAGTCTTTTATTATAATATTAGAGGGCTGAATTCTCACTAAAAACCTATAAGCTAAGTAAGTAGATAGGAAGGTTACTATCTCTAAATCTTTTTTTTACTAGATCTAGTATAACTATAATAATATAGTCTATAAGTATATAAAGCTAGTTGTCTAGAACTACCTCTAGCAGAATAGTAATTAATAGCTAGATATATTTATACCTATAGGGAGAGACCTACTTAGCTATATTATAAAAGCCTCTAGATTAAGCAGCTAGCTTATATGAGAAATCAGGTGTTAGAATAATATATAAGCAGACCTGACCTTTATATTCTAGCATAAAGCACTCTTATAGGCAGAGGTTAGCGCTATTAAGGCCTATATTTAAGCCTAGATTTATAAAGAGGAGGCTATAGTAGTTTAGACACTTTATAAAGCTGCTATAATAGACTAAGAGTAAGGTTTAGATATAATCCTCTTTTACCTAGTATCCTACCTAGTTCCCTTCTCTTTAGCTAGTATCTTTCCTCTCTTTATAGATATAATCTATAGTTTCTAAGCCTTTATAAGCAGCCTAGTGCTCTCTATCTTTAGTTAACCACCTCTCTGTAATATAGTAGGTATTAATATAATAGATATTATCCTATCTAGTACTTAATTTAAGGAGGACCTTAATATACTAGTTACTTCTCTTAATAATTTAGTAAAGTGTTTATACTATACTGCAGTTACCTACTAGCACTAAGTCCTTACTATATAAGACTTTATTATACTACACTTCTAGGTTACTATAAGGATTAGCTAGTCTGCACACTTAGAGTAATATAGAATTATTAATACTAGTGCTACTATTAATATTATCTCTGAGAAATATATTAGCTATAATAGTATACAGAAAAGTGTTATCTCTATATACCTTAGAGTCTGAGGCTTTATAGATACTTAAGCTATAGTAACTTTTAAGAGCATTATAGTTAAGGATATCTATATTAGTGGCTATTATATACCTAATATACCCTTCTTTATTAGCCTATATAGTGAGATATTTAAGAATATAATCCTTAGAGCCCTATTTATTATATATACTAGGATAATACTGGAATACTTACTAACTTAGATAATTAGTATCTTTTAGGCTAGTAATTAGAAGATCTATACTTTTTTAATATTCTATACTTTAGATTCTACTAGTTACTTTGCTACTATTCTCTCTAATCTTACTAGCTTTTCTTGTACTTAGCAAGCCTATTTAATTTCCATAGAGGAGGGAAAATAGAGGCTGCTGCTACTAATCCTAATATAGTAGCTAGCTTAGTAATTATAGAAATTAATAGATAACTAAGTAAAAGTCTATAGCTATAGCCTTATAATCTAGAAGGCTAGCCCAGCCTATACACACTAGAGGAGGCAATACTAATAGTAAAAGCTAATTTATTAAAAGGTTTTAACTTCCCAGTCTAAGAGGAATTAGAGGAGAATAAGGAGGTTCTAGTAATATTTAATAAAGATAGTAATATCTTCTATATAGTACTTAAAGTCTTCCTTAAGCAGGCTATTATACTAAGGATAGAAGTAATTATCCAGGCTATTTCAGAATTATAAAGATAAGCTCCTGGACGCTAATTTTATAAAGATAAGTAGTACCTTAACTATTATAAATCCTTTTTAAAGAAGTCCTATAAATATTACTACTAGAGGAAGAGAAAAGAAGCTAACTATATAGATCCTAACTATATATCTAGTTATAAAGTAGAGGAGGTTCTAGCACTTCTAACTAATATTCTAAGTAAACCTCTCTTCTTCTAGAAATAAAACAGAAATAGAGACTAGCTAACCTATTAGTAGAAGGAAGAGCTAATCCCTACTAAGCTATATAATAGTGCTAAGCTTATATTATTTAGGATAGCTAAGTATCTCCTTATATATAGTAGAGCTACCCTTTTTAGAGACTAAAAGACTGCTATTAGTATCCTTAATATAAGAGAACCTAAGTATACTAAAGCCCTTAGCTATATAGTTAAGGGATTTAACCCTAGTATTTAGGAATATTATAAAAAGTAAGTAGTATATAAAACTAACTTACTGAAGTTTATAACTAATAAAAAGCTTTAGTAACTCCTCCTTTCTACTAAAATATACTCCTTACTCTTTGCAAATCTATTTAACTTAGAATAGGGGATTAGATTTAATATAGCTAACACCTAGATGCACTATTAGTTCTATTAGAGAGAGAACCTCCTAAAAAAGGTTTTAATAAGAATCTAGAGCAAACTAAGAACTAATTATATCTATAATAACGCTCTATTCTTTATATATAGAGAGGTTAATATAATATATAAGATAAAAAATAAGAAAGTCTAGCTAGTTAATAACTTACTTTCTAATAGCTTAGTACCTAAAGAAGACCTAGAGTAAAAGTTAAAAGCCTAAATAAAAGTAAAGGAGAACCTCAGATTAGTATTAAAAAGTGCCTTTATAGACCTTATCTAACTAAAGTTTTTAACTATTTCTAAGGGGGAGTAACTTATAGTGGAATAACTTAATAAGATCCTAATAATAGTAAACCACCTTAACCTAAAAGAGAAAAAGCTCCTCTCTAAAGTTCTAAGTAATAGAGAGAAGGCTCTTATATAGAGTTTTAAGTATTATAGATCTATTTATCTATCTATAGCTCCTCTATAAATAATTAGAGTTATCCCTTATAAAGCCTAGTAAGTAAGAAGCATACTAATCCTAAAAACTTTAGAGGGTAATATAATAATAATCCTAAAGGATAGGCTAAAGAAGGGTATCTTTAAGCAAAGCCATATAGCCTACTAGAACCCCTTCTTTCTAGTTAGGAAGAAGGATAGAAAGATATATCTTATTAACTCTATAACTAAGATTAATACTATTACCCTATATAATACAGCTTTACCCCTATCTAGTAATAAGTTTTTAGAAGACTTTATAATATACTAGCTTCTCTTACTATTAGATTTCTTCTCTAGGTATAACTAAGTCCTACTAAATCTATATAGCTATAATATTATAACCTTTATAATACTAATTAACCTCCTTTAGATATATACCCTACTTTAAAAAGCTACTAACTCTATAGCCTAGTTTATAAGGATTATAACGTAAATTCTGTATAACCTAATCCTAACCTACTATAAAGCTTTCCTTAATAATATAGCTATTAAGGGCCCTATCTTAAAGTATAATAATAAAGAAGTCTCTAGTTACCCTAGACTATACTAATATATTTTAGAATATATCTAGAATATTAATAAGGTTCTTATTAATATTAAGTTAGCTAGCTATACTATTACTATTAAGAAATTGCAGTAGGCCTAGTAATCTATTACTATTATAGAATATATTTACAGCACTAACAGCTAAAGACTAGAGGAATTAAAGATTATTAAAATTAGGAAATAGGAGATCTATAATAACCTCACTAACCTTAGATCCTTTCTTAATATTATAATATTCTATTAGGTTTAGGTTTAGAGTTTTTTAGCTATAGCTAGGCTACTTATAGCACTTTTAAAGAAGAATACTCTATTTAAATAGAACTAGCCTTAATAGTTAGCTATAAATACTCTTAAGGACTAACTTACCTCTACTCCTATCCTTATTAGGCTTAACTATAGCACTAATATAAGCAAAATCTACCTTACAGTTAACACTAGCAGTCTTAGTTAGGGTACTATTCTCAGTTAATACGTTAACAGCAAGTATATAGTCTCTAGATATAAAAGTGGCTTATAGACTAGCACAGAGCTAAACTATAATACTAAAAAGAAGGAGTTAAGAAGTATACTTAAGGCCCTTAAATAAGTTTACTTTTACCTCTATAGTTACCACTTTATACTAGAAATAGATACTAAGATTCTTATTACTCAGCTTAATAGCACTGCCTCTAACCTGCCTGAAGTCCTTATTATCTAATAGATCTTATAGATTTATATATTTAACTTTAAAGTTAAGTACCTATCTAGAAGCTAGAACACTATAGCTAATAAATTATCTTATAAACCTAGCAGACTATTAGATAAGCTTAACTAAGATACTAAAGAAGAAATTAATAACTAGATTAATAAGTAAATCTTCTTTATAGATCTAATTACTGTCTCTTTCTTTAATAAAGCATAGACAGATAGAGATAGAGTCTACCCTACTAAGATTCTCACTACTAAAGTTAATAATATTCTATAAAAGTCTCTAGGGCTTATAGATATCCCTAACACTATACTAAATAGCTCTTTATACTAGAATTACTATTTACACTAAATTACCTACTATCTTAGTACCTTAAAATAGCTAGATAGAATTAAGCCTAGTCTATACTATAAGTTTAAGGAGGAGGCTGGGAAATTCTTTCTAAAGAATAAGTTATTATTTATATATCCTAGCATACACAAGCCTACCCCATAATAAGTTATAGATAATTTATAGACCTAAACTAAGCTTATTATAAAAGCATACTAAGAAAGTAGGTATAGAGAACATAATATAGTTATTAAATAGTTAGCAAAGCAGTATTACTAATATAGCCTCTATTAATAAGTTAGTGAATAAGTCTAAACTTATAAAGATTATTAAAAGCATAGACCTAGGTGTATAGATAACCCTCACTGTTTCTTAGCGTTCTTAGGGCTACTGTTTACTTATATAGCGTTAGATATATAGAAGGTTAGCAAATAGAATATAGTTAAAGCCTAGTGCCTCCTAACTAGGTGGGTAGAGGCTTAATAGATATAGTAAGCTAACTCTCACCTTATTGCTAAGTTTATATAGGAAGATATTATTTATTGCTATAGGCTCTATAGTATACTTATTATTAATAGAGGCCCTAAGAATAAGGGTGTAGTTATTAAATTTAATTATAAGTATAGGCTTAAGCAAAAAGTCACCACTGTATATAACCCGCGCGCTAACAGCACTATCAAAGTTAGCTACTAGACTATTATACATACTCTTACTACTTAGATAAAGAATATGGGCAAGGACTTCTAGCTATTCTTCTAGGCTGTATTATTTACTAATAGGACTTCTATTAGAGCCTTAACTAGCTATAGCCCCTTCTACCTGCTCTATAGGTATAAAGCTATAACCCTAATAGAGATATTTATACTAACCTAGAGAGTGCTAGTATGGAACTAGGTAATAATACTAGAGGAGGAGCTTCTTATATAGATAAGAGCTTTTAAATAGCTTAATAAGGACTGCACTACTATATAGAAGATAATTATAGCCTAGTATAAGTATATTATAGATAGGTTTAATTGCTAGAAACACTATATCTTATATAGTTAGGAACTAGAAGTGGGTAACCTTATCCTAGTATTTAATATTAAATAGTATATAGATAAATCTTTAGATACTAAGCTTAACTACTATTAGAAAGGTCTATTTAGGATCTATTTAAAGGCTTTTAATAACGCTTTATATTAGCTTAAGATCCTTATAGGGGAACCCCTTTATGGGTTAACTTATACTAGAAACTGCCTAAAGAAGTTTATTAAAGCTCTAGAAGGTTTTTAGAAACTAGAAGATATTAATTAGTGCAGACTTAACCTTATAGACTAACTTAATAAGATTTACCCTACCTATAGTTACCCCCACCCTAATAAAGGTAATAAAAAAGAAGTAGAGAAACCTTTTACTAACTCTAATAACGCTAACCCTCTTTTAATAAGCAATCCAGACAGTAATATTCTATAGCAGATTACACACTTAGTGGTGCATTTATAGGCCCTAAAGGAGGCTCTTAACTAGATAAGAGCAATATAGAAACTTTATATAAAGCTTTAGCTATTTAATCTAGTTAGGAATAGTTAGTATACTAGAATAGAAGATAACACTGCATAGCCTGCTAGAATTAGCCCTACTATAGAAGATTAAACCCTTTTATATCTATAATAGGTAAGGCTTATACTTTTAGGGGGAGACTTACTATACTCTCTGCCTTAATTACTTAACTATAATTTCCCTACTTAGTATATTAGAGTGAACTATAAAGATAATACTAAGGCTGGCTTACTTATACCTATATTATCCTGCTTGCTATTTAAGTCTGCTCTTACACCCTTATAGTTTTAATCTTACTAGTAATAATAGTATCTAGCCTAAGCACTATAGTTATATTAGGGATTATACTGCTAAGATTACTGCTATGCTTATAGCAAATCCCACTATATAGAACCTGTTAGGAGCATACTATAACCTTTCTAGTAATTAGTATGCTCTATTTCTCTCTATTACTGCTTAGATATTTAACACCTTATTCTAGAAGATCCCTCTTTATAGCCTCCTGCCTTAACTAGACAGCCTCCCACTTTAAGCACTAGGTTCTAGCTTATTATTGCTTAGAAGGTCTTTAAGTTATAGTTTAACTTTAATAATTTAGCTATATCTATAATACCTAGCTAGTTATTTTTTATACTACTACTCCAGATCAGACTTCTATACTCTGTGTTCTAAGGGGAGCATATCTCCACATAACGTTATATTATTTTATATTATCTATCTACTCTTCTTTAATTTCCACTTCTATAGCAATTATTTAGCTATTTTGTATTTATAATAATATTCTTACTTTTAAATTAACTCTTTACTTATCCTCTTATATAACTATAGCTTTATATAGGTAGTTAGGTTAGTAAGTTTCCCTAGCTACAGGCAGTTATATTACTAGAGAAACTGGAAATAAAGGAACCCTCCTACCTATATTTTAAGGTACTCTACTATATTAGAAAAGTATTATTATAGCTAGTTGATTTTACCTAATTTACTAAGACTTTATATGATTTTTCCTAGGTTTTCCTGATTTCTCCTATATTACTTTATATAGAGTATATATATTAAAGCATTTTGAGGTTAAATAAAGAGGATTTTATTTATTAATTTGCATTTTTAGGTCTATAAAGACTGCTATATATATAGAATATTATATTAGTTCTTCCTTTTTCCTACCCTTCTCCTTTAAACCCTAGTTAGGATTTTAACCTGCTCCCTCTTATTAGAAATAGAGATATCTAAATTAGCTAGAGGGTAACTAGTAAGGATAAATAGTAACCTAGACTTATACTCCTTTAGCTAAGTCTTATAGTACTCTACTATAGTTTTAAATCCTAGATAAGTTACTCTAAACCTCTCTATAGTCTGCTAGTTAATCTGGAACTGGGTAACCACCCCCTCAAATTTACTGCTCTATTACTCTAGATTATCTATACTATAGCTAAAAGCCTTATAGTTTCCCTTAGAGTTAAAGAAACACTTAGAATCTTATTTATAGTAAAGATAGTTAGTATAAGCATTACTAGGTATACTTATATACTTAAAGTATAGCTTATAAATCTAAGCCTTAGTAGCCTTATTATAGAGAGAGTAAGTATACTACTTATAACTGCTATAAGGAACTATATTATAACCTCTATTAGCTTAAATATAGAAGCTATAGCTAACTTTAGGTCTGTTAGGATTAATTATCTTTACTAGCTAAAGTTTAAAGATATCTATAACTACTAAGGCAATAAAGATATACCTATAGAATAGTAGTTTTTTCTCTATTATACTTTAGTAGTGAGAATTAGTATAAGCCTCCTAAAACTAATAAATAATAATCTTATAGTTATTTAAAGACAGGACTTTTATATAGAAGTCTACTTCTTAGTATAGCTAAGAAAGCTCTAAAAGCTTAAGTAAGTACTATATAAGAGATACTATAACCTATATAAGAAGGTTAGCAAATATATAAAGCAGGAGCTAAAGGAGTAAGTCTACTTACTATAAAGAAGTTAATAGAGGGCTTAATATATAGAGAGGAGTTATAGTCTCTCTTATTAAGAACTGGTTTATTTATAAGGAGCTAGAAGATATACTTCCTTAGCTAAGTTAGTATATAAGGATTATTAGGGTTTCTAATAGAAGCTATAATTAATAAGTATTAAAGAAGGCTTAAGGTTATGCTTTATAGATATAAAAGAGGGGTTACTATTCCTATTATATTATAAAGGAAGAAGAAAAAGCTAGAGAGAGCTAGAGAAGGTCTAGTTATATAACCTGGTTACTCTGCCTCCTACTAAATTATTTACTTAAAGGGTTAAGCTTTCCTTATAGTTAAGATTAATTAGATAAGAAAAGGAGTTAACTCTTATAACTACCTCCTCCTACTACTTATTCTTATCCTATCTCTTTATTCTAGATAGTTAATAATTAGTAACTAGCAGCCTGCTCTCTTTAATCTATATATAAATAACTGCTTTATTCTTCTTAATATAAATAGATTTAACCTATTAATAATTAATTTAATATTATAGCTTAACTTAATTTATATTCTAAGCCCTCTTTATAGATATTTAAGTATAAATTCCTGCTCTAATCTATACTTACCTATATATAACCCTCTCTTTATAATATTATAGATCTTTACCCTTCTATACTACTTATATAACCTTCTCCTCTTACTAAAAGCCTTAATTAAGTCTATAATTACCTCTATTTACTCTATCCTTAATAATATCTTTATCTAAGAGTTTCCCTACTAAGATCACTAATATCTAGGTTAAGAAAGTATTTCTTATTACTACTTTAGAGAAGTTTTCTTAGAAGAGAGATAAGTAGAATAGTAAGCTCTTAGAGACTATAGTTATGCCTGCTAACTTTATTCTCTTTAAGAGGACCTTAAACACCCTAGCTATAAGAATTAATAAGCAGTACTTAGCTAGATAGGTGCTTCCTTCCTGCCTCTAATTCCCTCTTAAGCTAAATAAGAACCTTAAATATAAAGAGCTCTAGTAGCTTTACTCTAGTACTCCTATAGCTTAACTCTATATTTATCTCTAATAGTCTTAATTTACTAGATCTTAATAACTAGGCTAAGCTAAAGGGAATAAAGAAGGGCTAGCTACTATAGTTAACTTATTTAATCTATAAGAAACTATTTAGACTAAGACTTCCCCTTTAGCTTTTAATATAGAGACTGGTTTTTAACTTCTCACTTATAATCTCTCTAATAGGATTAGCCTTATTAAATAATATTATATCTCTATTAATACTAAGATTAAAGATAGTAGAGCTGCTATATAGAAAAGCTAGCTTACTATATTTATTCTCTAATTACTAGCTAAGAAGAGTGTTAGTAAAGAAGTAGTCTTCTACTCTGCCTTACTTATTAACTAACTTTTAGGCTTTTTCTACTTCTATAATAACTTCTAGTATAATAGAAAGGTGGAATTATATCTTAAGATACTAATTAGGTCTATAATAGCTATCTATAAGCCTCTTAATAGCATAATATCTATCCTTAAGTGCTTAGTTAAAGTTATCTATATACTCTAACTCTAAGAAGGGCAGCTATAGATATTAAGCATACTCTACCTTAAGTAGCTTTACTACTATATATAACTAGGATTAGCTAAATACCAGACTAGTTCTTCCTTTAAAGAGATCTTTAATATATAGATAAATTAAATTACTTCTAAGTTCTATAATAGAGATTTAAAGGCAGATAGCATAGTCTTTCTAACTCTATTAAGAACTACTAATAGAGCTAAGTATATTAAAAAGATTATCTCTCTACTATATAATAAGAAGATTTAGAAGATAATTTATACTTAGGACTCTATAGTCTCTAACTCTATATCTATAGAGGGATTAACCCTAGTGCAGCTTTACCTTAGGTACCTTAAGATACTTAACCTTAACCTTAAAGTGTCTGCACCTAATATTTAAGTAATAGGAGCTTTTATACCTATTAATATACTTATTAAGCTACTTATAAACCTAAACCTAAGTCTACCTAAGGACTATAGTACTAGAGTGAGAGATATTATTAATAATTATTCTATAGTTAACACTATATAGAACTATACCTACTAGAATAGGATTATTACTGCTATATACTGAGAAAATAGATAGATAGAAGAGAGGGCTTTTAATCTTTATAATAATAAGCCTTCTCTTTACTCAGGTTATAGCTCTTATTATATTAATAACTCTAGATAACCTATCTATATTAATAACCCTTATAGCACCCTAAAACCCCTAGTTATAGGTCTAGCTAGTAATCTAAAACTACTAAAGAATAAGATAGAGAAAAAGGAGGTATCTAACTAGTATATTAAGTTAAGTTAGAATACTATATTATCTTTATAGACCTAATTTTACTATAGGTTTAATATAACTAGAGGATAGGCTAAGTAGCCTCTATTAGTTACCTAATATTACCTTACTTATCTCTATAATATTTAAGGAAAACTAGTAATAGAAACCTATCTTAAGGTAGAAGAGATATATTACCTTACTAAGTTTAATATATATAGATTAGGCAAATATATATAGACTTTAGGAAGATAAGTTACCTAGTAAATAAGAGCAGTACTCTCTCTTAGTAAGTACTAGATCTTAATATTATTAATTATAAATATCTATTATAATCTACTTATCTAGTTAGATATTACTATCTTTTATATTTAGTATAGTAGTAACTACTAGGTGATAATAGTAATAAACTAGGAAAGGGGGACTGCTTACTATACTGATCTAATTTAGGGTGGAAATTCTAATAAACTGTTTATAGAGACTATAGAGAACCTTTTCTAATACTATAAGCTTCTTAAAGCCCCTATTAATATTTATACTCTCCTTTAAAAGAACACTATAGTTAGATCCTAGCTCTAATAGTAGGATTTATAGATATATAGCCTTAGAGTAGTAAATTAGGTTAGAGTCTATATTTATAAAGATATTATTAATAATATAGTATTAGTGGTAGCTATAGAAGGGGTAGTGAGGAGGAATTAATTCTAAATTATTACCTAGTATATCTTAAAGATTACTGCTAAGTTTATAAAATGCTCTATATTCTATAGTAATAAACCTTTATAGATATCCTAGATAGACCTCCTTATAGCAGAATTATATAGTAATACTAGTAAGATATAGCCCCTAATACCTAGAATACCCTCCTTCCTACTACCTTCTAAAGTACTAAGGCTTTCTATAAAGACTTTTGCTTTATACTATATAGAAGGCTAGATTAGCAAGCCTAATAGTAGGAAACCTACTCTTTATTACTCTAGTAAGGCTAGCTTCTATACTATTATAGACCTAGACTTACTAGCTTTTAGTTCCTATAGCACTCTACTACCTCTTAGTAATAATAACTCTAGCCTTATAAACCTAGGTTTAACCCTATCTAACCCTTTTATTTTGCTAGCTAGACTGCCTGATACTAAATAAAATATAACCTCTTTACGCCCTCCTATTCTAGCACTATACTAAACTATTATTACTAAGGAATATCCCCTATACCTAGCTTTATCTAATATTCTTTAGCTTACCTATAATAGCTATAAGAACTATATTATAGAGCAAGTTAACTACTAGTAATAGATTAAAGATAATATCTCTAAGAATAACTATAGTTACTACTTTTTATAGCTGCCTAGCTAGCATAGATAGGGATAATATAAGTGAGGTTTAGATTAGAATAAAGCTTATAAGTCTATAGAAAATAGGCCTAGATAAAGAAAACTAGGATAGTATAACTATAGAAAGAAGTAATTAGGTCTATAATAACTTAGGAGGAGTGATTAGATAGTATAGAGATTACCTTTTTCTTTATAAATAGTAGTTTTTATTTATATAATTTTTCTTTAGTATATAGTCTTCCTTATAGGATATTAAGGTAAGACTATAGGGGATAATTAAGATAGGGTAGTATAGATAGCCCAGTTTAGAGGGTACCTAGATAGATATATTAGTTAGTATAGTATAGCAGAACTTTTACCTTATTAAGAACAGAGAGGAGGATAGGAGGGTATTATTAGTTAGTATTATTATAGTTTATCTTATTATTTAGAAGCTTTTATCACTTTTGCTTAACAGATTATATCTATAATAAGGTTATTATACTCAGAGAGATTCTTTCCTTTATTCTAGAGCCTCTAGATATAAAGCTGTAATATTATAATATTCCTATATAAGTGTGTGGGAGTATGTGGTTTTATTATTTTTATCTTAAGGTTCTCAGCCTGTTTTAATAGTAACTTACTAATATAGACTTATAGATACTTTTCTAGTATCTAATAGGTTTTTTTAGACTACCTATTAGTTTAGAAGTAGTATATTATAGAGAGGTGGTGCTTAATAGCTCTCTCTTATATAAACTCTTTTTAAAATTAGCTTATAAGAAGTTTATCTTAGTTACTAATAATGCTCTCTAGAGTGCTAAAATAATATTCTACTTATTTATAGATAATCTATACTAGCTTAGTAGCAGTTAGCTACTTAGTATTTAGAATAAATATAGTAAACTTAGTTATTTTATATATTATAACTAATATAATATTATACTTACTACCTTTATACTAATAGCTTATTAGTAATCTAGTAATAAAGTCTAAGCTAATCTCTTAGAATAGGTATATTAGTAGGAGTAGTAACTATAACTTCTTATAGAGCTTATACTTAGAGATATAGTTTCCTTAGTATATATTATAACTTATAATATAGTTATATATATTAGTAGCTAGGTTTAGCTAATAGAACTTCCTTAAGATTAACTTAGTAGTTTTATTTATCCCTATATAACCTGCTCTATAGTTATTATAGTATTAGTAAAGGATCTTAAGTCTTAGTAACCCTTTTTCTGGGATTTCTAATCTTCTCTTATAGAATAATATTTCCTTATTATTAACTATATAACCCCTATAGTTACTAGCTAGTTTATATACTTTCTCTAATTATATCTAGTAGTATAAGTTATTAGCTTATAGTTTATAGATAATTCTTTTTATTACCTTAGAGGGTTATTAGCTATATACTGTTTTGCCTGCTATAAGCTCCCTTATAATCTAATATAGGATATACTATTATGCTATAGTAATTCTAGCTCTAGATAAGTTCTCTTAGTTAATAATCTCTTACTAAGTATTCTCTATATTATCCCTTATACTTTAGTATTAGGTTATTATAGCTGCTATAATAGTAAGAATATTAATATATCTTAGAGAGCTATACTAACTAGAGACTAAGATATTTCTGCTCTTAGAGCTATCTATTTCTATTTAGAAGGAGTATGCTTTATTTACTTATACTATATTAATAAAGGCTTTTATAGTCTCTATACTGCTTTCTAATATAGTAATTTTCTATTAAAGATTTACTAGTAGGTTAGTAATAAGTCCTAGCTTTCTTACTAAGATTAGAAGAATATTATTATATTTTACCTCTTTTTCTATATAGTCTAGCCTTTTAAATAGGCTATTAGCTAGGTTTATAACTTCTAACCTATACTCTAGGTTAAAGTTAAATACTAAGAGCTTATATATTTATCTAGTAAGCCTTCTCTAAAGGTTCCATACTAATATACTAATAATACTTTTAAGTGCCTAGTAGTTTATAAGAACTAGGAATTTCTTAGATATTTCCTATAAGTAGTAAGCCTAGTAGTCTAGACTTTTTATAATAGCTAGAAGCTTCTACTAGCTTATATTTTATTATTGCTCTATATTACTAAGCTTCTATAAATAGTAGGTAACTAGTTACTACTAACTATTAATATTCTAAGATAGAATACTAGTAATAGCCTTAGTAGAGATATTTATTTTAACTTTTATCTTATAAGTTAGGTTCTAGTATTAGAAAATAGTTACTAAGTAGAAGGTAAGCTAAAGTCTCTTAAATACTTATTAAGCCTTTTTTAGCTAGTTAAAGTTACCTCCCTTTTTATTATTCTTACTACCTTTTAGAAGAGTAGCTATTAGATATAAGAGTATAGCTATAGGCCTTAACTAGAAAGAGCTAGAATGCTAAATATAGGTGTCTGTTACTATATTAGACTATTACTTAATATTCTAAGTCTATTATACTTAGAGTTTTTTCTAAGATATTAGTAGCAGCTACCTACTAGCTAACCTTTTACTAATTATATATCTATATATATATACCTAATCCTTATTCCCTTATAATTACCCCCCTCTCTAAAGCCTTAGTCTCTAAGATATTATATAGGGCTTATAGCTTTTTAGTAGTCTTTACCACTTAGTAGCTAATTAGTTAGTATAAGTTAGGCTATATAATATTTAAGTTATAATAGCTATTATATTATATAACCTTTATTTCTTCTTTTACTAAATAGAAGTAACTATAGTAAGTAATATATTTTTATTACTAATTATTGCTATTATTTATATATATCTATTAGGTTAATTTTTCTAATTAGTTACTAACTATTAGGTAATAGGTTAGCAGTATATATCTATTATAATTATTATATTCTATTACTAGGTAACCCTTTAAATATAAAAGGGTTTCTTCTTCTAAGATCTCTAATCTTAGAAATCTCTTTTCTTAGCTATACTTTTTTCTTTTTTCTCCTCTTAACTAATAGCTCCCTTTTACTGCTAGTTTACTAATTATTTGCTTTAATTATTATATTTCTATTTGTTCCTTTCTTTTCTATCTTCTTTTCCTTCTTATCTTTATTTCTATCTATTTGCTAATAAATTGCTATAATATCTTATATTACTTATATAGGTATAGTTTTTGTAAAGTTCCTCTATAAGTCTAAGAACCTTTCTAGTAATCTAACTAGTAATACTAATAGTAGCTATTTCTATCTTAGCTACCTCTCTAAGATATACCTTAATATCCTTAATTTTTACTATATATATAGTAACTATATATAGAAGTGCCTGCCCTATAACTTTAATAAGAAGAAGTATTTAGCTATAAGTTTACTAATTTATTACTAACTGTTTATTATATTCTAATCTTTTTTTAGATTCCTTAAAAGCTCTAGGATACTATCTAGGCTACTTAGAATATATTTTACTAGATTAAGCTCTAGAAGTAGAAGGGCTCTCTTACCTCTTATTATTATTTTTAAATTCTATAATTACTTACTAACTGCTTAGTAGCCTAGAAGTAGGTTAGTAAGCTTATTTATAACTCTACTATTACTACTAGCTCCTAGAATATAGAGCAGCTATAGTTATAGAAGTTTTCTTCTATTTATAAGTATCTTTCCCTTAATATTATAGTTTAAGTATAATTATTATTATCTTCTTTTTGCTAAATGTTTGCTATTAATAATAATTTAGGTTAGCACTCTTTATAATAGTATTAATATTTTTTAGTAACTAAATACTACCTAGCTACTCTATATCTATAAAAATACTCTAGCTATATATCTCTCTAATAAGATTAACTAACTGCTTAATAACCTTTTAATAAAGCCTATTTCTAAGATCCTATATAAGTATAATATTAATAAGTTTCCTGTCTTTTATAATAAGCTCTAGGAGGGCCTTACTACTTTTATAGTAAATAATATTCCTGCCTGCTTTATTACTATTACTAGCACCTATCTAGTCTTATATATTTCTTTTCTCTATACTCTAACTAAGAAGTATAGCTTAGAGGGTAGCAAAAGCTTAGTAAAGAAGAAGCTAGCTATTAAGGTTTCTAATAAGTCTAATAATAAGTCTTAGATAGTAGGTAGTTAGCCTATTAGTAGTAATAATAATAGTAGTAGTAGTAATAGTAATACTAGTAGTAATAGTAATATAGGTAGTAGTGATATTAGTAGTAGTAGTATTAGCTATATCCCTTCTCCTAGTAGTATTACTACTTATAGTAATAAATCTACTAGGAGCTCTAAGTCTTTACTAAATAGTAGCTATAATATTTATAGTAGTTATAGTTATAGTTATAGTTATAGTTATAGTTATAGTAGCTAGTAGTTAGTTATAGTGGATTATTAGCTATCTTTTTCTGTTTTTTTATAGGATAATACTCTCTTCTTCTACTATATAGTTAGTAGTAGTTTGCTACTTATAAATTAAAAGTTTTACTTTTCTAAACTTAGTTTTATTTTTGCCTTTTTTTTATATATCTAACCTTTAGTAACCTGTTACTAAAGTCTATATAGCTAGTTATTCTATTTCCTATAGGCTTTTCTAGACTACTTATTAAACTTCTAAATAGTCTCCTATATATTTATTAGGTTTTCTATAGGTTTCTATATATTATACTTTATAGGCTATTCTGCCCACTTAACTAAGTACTATATATTATTGCTATCCCCTTACTATATAATAATCTTCTCTATCTTCTATTCTTCTAGCTTATCCTTAAGCTCTAGATATATAGATAAGCTCTTACTATTCTCTTAGTAACTATCCTATAGCTCTAGTAGGGTAACTAAGAAAATATTATATATTTTCTAGTACTATTCTAGTAGATAGACTTTATAGGTCTGTATTCTAACTACCTTAGTAATAGACACTTTAATAAACCTTAGTGCTAATTTTCTATTCTTAAACTAGAAGTTCTTTATTAATAGCTTAATAACTTATCTCTAATAGTAGGCCTGCTCCTTATACTTTATATTATAATACTTAGCTTATATTGCTATTACTTTTAGCTACTATTTCTATGCTCTTATATAGAGTCTTATAATATGCTTAATCTGCTCCTATATACCCTATACTATAACTCTATCTGCTAGAATAATATACTCTATATAGTATAGATAGTAGCTATATAAAGCCTCTATTAGTAAAATACTAGTAGTATTATAGTAACTATTATTATATATAAACTTGGCTTCTAGTAACTATACTGCCTATTTATATAGTAACTTGCTAGTATAGACTTATAGATACTTCTCTAGTATCTAATAGGTTCTTTTAGACTGCCTATTAGTTTAGAGGTGGTATACTATAAAGAGGTAGCACTTAATAGCTCTCTCTTATATAAACGTTTTCTAAAATTAGCTTATAAGAAGTTTATCTTAGTTGCTAATAATACTTTCTAGGATACTAAAATAATATTCTACCTATTTATAGAGGATTTATACTAGCTTAGTAGCAGTTAGCTGCTTAGTAGTTAGGATAAATATAGTAAACTTAGTTATTCTATATATTATAACTAATATAGTATTATATTTGCTGCTTTTATACTAATAGCTTATTAGTAACCTAGTAATAAAGTCTAAGCTAATCTCTTAGAACAGATATATTAGTAGGAGTAGTAACTATAACTTCCTATAAGGCTTATATCTAGGAATATAGTTCCCTTAGTATATATTATAACTTATAATATAGTTATATATATTAGTAGCTAGGTTTAGCTAATAGAACTTCTTTAAGATTAACTTAGTGGTTTTATTTATTTCTATATAATTTACTCTATAGTTATTATAGTATTAGTAAAGAATTTTAAGTCTTAGTAACCCTTCTTCTAGGATTTCTAACCTTCCCTTATAGAATAATATTCCCTTATTATTAACTATATAACCCCTATAGTTACTAGCTGGTCTATATACTCTCTCTGATTATATCTAGTAGTATAAGTTATTAGCTTATAGTTTATAAATAATTCTTTTTATTATCTTAGAGGGTTATTAGCTATATACTGTTTTGCCTGCTATAAGCTTCCTTATAACCTAATATAGGATATACTATTATACTATAGTAACTCTAGCTCTAGATAAGTCCTCTTAGTTAATAACCCCTTACTAAGTATTCTCTATATTACCTCTTATACTTTAATATTAGGTTATTATAGCTACTATAATAGCAGGAATATTAATATGTCTTAGAGGGCTATACTAACTAGAAACTAAGGTATCTCTGCTCCTAGAGCTATCTATTTCTATTTAGAAGGGGTATGCTTTATTTGCTTATACTATATTAATAAAGGCTTTTATAGTCTCTATACTACCTTCTAATATAGTGATCTTCTATTAAAGGTCTGCTAGTAGGTTAGTAATAAGCCCTAGCTTTCTTATTAGGATTAGGAGGATATTATTATATTTTACCTCCCCCTCTATATAGTTTAGCCTCCTAGATAAGCTATTAGCTGGGTTTATAACTTCTAATTTATGCTCTAGATTAAAGTTAAATACTAAGAGCTTATATATCTATCTAGTAAGCCTTCTCTAAAGGTTCTATACTAATATGCTAATAATACCTTTAAGTGTCTAGTAGTCTATAAGGACTAGGAATTTCTTAGATATCTCTTATAGGTAGTAAGCCTAGTAGTCTAGACTTTCTATAATAGCTAGAAGCTTTTACTAGCCTATACTCTATTACTGCTCTATATTACTAAACTTCTATAAATAGTAGGTAACTAGTTACTACTAACTATTAATATTCTGAGATAGAATACTAGTAATAGCCTTAGTAGAGGTATCTATCTTAACTCTTATCTCATAAATTAGGTTTTAGTATTAGAGAATAGTTACTAAGTAGAAAGTAAGCTAAAGTCTCTTAAATGCTTATTAAGCCTCTTTTAGCTAGTTAAAGTTACCTCCCTTTTTGCTATTCTTACTACCTTTTAGGAGAGTGGTTATTAGGGCTACTATATCTAAATATTCTATAATAAACTTATAATAAAAGTTATAGAATTTAAGGAAAACCTGGACCTCCTAGTATATTTTTAGTAGCTTCTATTTAGTAACTACTTAGATATAGATCTTATCTATTAAAATACTCTTAGATATAATAATATAATCTAGGAATTCTACTTTCTATTAGTAGAAGCTATATTTACTAAGCTTAGTATAGAGTATCTATTAGTAAAGCCTATAGAGCACTTAGTAAAGGTTCTAAGTATACTAGTTTCTTATCTCAGAGTATACTATAATATTATCTATATATACTATATAGTAAGTATCTAATAGCTTAGTAAGCGCTTAGTAAATATATACCTAGAAGGTTACTAGAATATTTATTAGGCTAAATAGTATAACTATATACTTAAAATACCTATATCTTATTCTAAATACTATCTTCTAGTAGTTCTCTAGCTTAATATAGATATAGTGATATATATCCTAAAGGTTAATCTTTAAGATCTACTTTGCTCCCTAAAGCCTATCTAATAGCTTACTAATAAGAGGGAGTAGATATTAGTTCTTTATTATTACCTTATTTAGGCCTTAATAATCTATATAGAGGTATAAGGTATTATCCTTCTTTAAAATAAATAGAATAGGTATACCTACCTTACTAGTTAAGAGTTAGATCTAGCCTATTACTTAGTTATTAGTAATATACTGTTAAAGCTTTTTAAGTTACTGCTTATTTAATAGGTAGATTAGCTTATAGGGGGGTTTCTTCCCTTTAACTAGGTTAATTATATACTTTATGCCCTCTAGTATTAGGTATTCCTTTACTACCTGCTTATTAAATATCTCCTATTTACTAAGTAGCTTTAGTAGTAGTTTAACCTCCTTTTTAGTAGAGTTATCTTTGCCTAATACTTCTAAGAGCATTTTATATAGTAAAATATTTCCTAAAATATATATAATAAATACCTTCTAGCTATTTTTAATAATTTCTTATATAAATACTAATAGTTTAGTAATATTAAAGTGCTTATACTTCTAGGTATTTATTCTAGTATTAATAATAATATCCTCTTTTCCTATAGAAAACTAGAATAGAAGGAGGTTACTAGTCCCTTCTAGCTAGAAAGCTTTAGTAAATAGTTATTATATCTTTCTTAGCTATCCCCTTAAGTTAAGTAAGAAGAAGGTTAGCTAGTATATATTTTAGCTAGGTATAGAGAACCTATTAAACCCTTCTAGGATAGAGGCTTTTACTATTATAGGTTATAGCTATAGTAACTTAATAAGTTAGCTGCTAATAATATTAACTTAGAAATATAAGTCTATATTAATAACTACCTCCTCTTTAATAAGGTTTTAGAGAATAATCACCTATCTCTTTATAGTATCTCCTCTAGAAAGGGTATCTAGTTCTAGGATAGGTATAAGAGTTACTAGTAGTAGCTTCTAGCCTACTTATTTTCTAATAAGTTAAGTTCCTTAACCTCCTTAATTATCTAAATTATATTAACTCTAGTCTTATTAGTATAGAGTTAGAATACTACTAGTATCTTATTTATACTTACCTTATCTTCTAGATACTTCTACTTATAGTAGCCCTTCTTATTATACTTAAAACATACTATATCTTTAGATATAGTAGGTCTTATACTAGGACTAAATATAGACTTATTTAGGGCTATGCTCTATAAGCTGCTAATAGCAGGTTAGTAAGGTATTAGGCTCTAACCTTCCTAGATGCCCTTATAGCTAAATTCCTGCTATAGAGCCTTCTAGCTAGTTCTAGCTAGGAGTAGCCTCCTTAGTATATACTCTTTCTTAGTATATTGCTTTCTGCTTTTACTATATAGCAGGTTGCTGCTATATTACTAATATATCTCCTATAGTTACTCTGTTTCTATAGCTATATCTCTAGGCCTCTTAATCTTAACCTTTTATTACTCTAGCTCTCTTTATAGAAAAGGGGCTAACTAGAAGTATAGAGTATAGGCCTTAGTCTTATTATTTTCTAGGTCTAGTATATCTAGGTTCTAGTATATTACTAACTACTTAGCAAAGAATTATATTAGAGACTATATCTCCTTTTAATATATTATATCTAGCTTCTTATAGTACCTCTATTTTTAAAGCTTAGAGTTAATATACTATTAGTAAGCAAATACTATAAAGTTAGTCTATATAAGATTTCCTTCTAACCTAGTTCTATAATATCTCTACTAGGTCTATAAGGTTAAATTTATCTTTATAAGTAACTATTAGACCTGCTACTCTAGTATACTACTAGTATATAGTTAGTTACTATTCTTAATTACCTAGATCTAGTTACTAATCTAATCTACTATAAAATCCTCTATTATAGTATAGTAATTATATATAGGGGGTTTATTCTAATCCTGTTATAGGTTTCTAACTACTATATAGTTAGCAAGCTGCTATAGAAGAGCAGTTATCTGCTCTTTATGCTGCTACTACTATAGCTATATTTATTCTATAAGGTTTTCCTGCTACTTCTATATAAATATTATAGCCTAGATCAGGGTATCTAAGGCACTATTCTTATATAGAGTGTATGATAGGGTGCTATATTAGCTACCTGTTACTATATATATATAGAGCAATACCTGAGATCTAGTATATTCTTAGATAGTTACTCCCTCTAGGATATCTTCTCTAGGTTTATCTAGCTTCTCTTTATAATACCTATACAAATTCCCTTATATCTTAGAACTTAGCAAGTAACTAGTATTATATTAGCTAAGGCTCTATTAATTATATTCTATATAGCTAACTTAAAGTTCTTTATAGTTAAACTCTGCTACTAATTAGTTAGTATACTATTACTTATTTATTTTAAATATTCTAACTAGTACTAGTCTCTTAAATTAAGGTAGAAGTAATAGAATTATAAGAGTATAGCTATAGGCCTTAACTAGGAAGGGCTAGAATGCTAAATATAGGTGTCTGTTACTATATTAGACTATTACTTAACGTTCTAAGTCTATTATACTTAGAGTTTTTTCTAAGATATTAGTGGCAGCCACCTACTAGCTAACCTTTTGCTGACTGCGTGTCTGTGCATATATACCTAATCCTTATTCCCTTATATAATAATCCCTCTTATTAATAAGATTTTTAAGTTAGCACTACTTAAATAAGTTTATTATTACTAACTTTCTAGATAGAGCTTATAAAGCCTTAAATTAGATAAGAAAACTAAGTTATAATACTATAATTAAGAGCTAAGAGCCTAAATACTTTATAATAATCTATAGATAATATTAAGAGATAATACTAAAGAAGGAATTATAAAATAGGTAAATAATAGGGTTATAAAGTTATTAATAAATATATAGAATATTAAATAACTTTACGTTAAATAGATATATTTAGATAATCTTAAATATACTAAATTTAAACTGCTTTAGACTTAATTAGTAAACTTAGCTATTTATACTATATTATATTATATTATATTATATTAAAACTAAAGAAGTGTGTTAAATTAACCCCTTAGTATATATAGTAATATACTAAGTATATGTAAAAGTAGCAGTAACTATAGTATAATAGCATAATATAGATATTAGCCACTTTTAGGCATAAATAACGCATAGATCTATGCACAGAGATTTCCAGATAGCTATACATATAATACACTATCATTTTGCACTCTATACTATACGATTTGACAGATTTTACCTGCTTTGCAACAGACCTTCTAACTCTGCGCCGCGCCTCTTGATAATACACACAGCCTTCGGTCATATGATCCTATCCCAACTATAGCTGCACTTGCATATGCCTATATGATCCTTAACTTCACAGTTTGATAATAATATCTGTTGACTTGTCCTCTCGCCTATCACCCGCGCTGCTAATATGCCAGGTCTAGTGCTAACATCTTAGAGGACTTATTATAGGTTATAGGATAAGAATAAGAAAGAGAGATAGGCATAAAGCCCTGCTTATAGAGCTTTTTATGCTTCTGGCTGTGAGAACCTCTTAGAAGGTTAAGGAGTTATCTCTTATATATATAGCACCTTACTAGAAGGTTAACCTTTAGGCAAGGAGTTATCAGATATCTTATATAGTAGCGTTACTATAAGAGCCTTAGTAGCCTACTTAGCCCTAATATAATTAGCTCTATTATATATAGTATAGTATTACCTATGCTATTACTATTCTGCTAGTCTATTTAGCTAGAATATATATCTAACTTTATATAAGGGTTTGCTTACTAATAGAAATATATAGAGTTTCTATATTATTATCCTTAACTAGTAGAGGGTATAGATTAAAGTGCCTCTATAGTATTTCCTAAATTATATCTATAAACTAGGTGAATTTATTATAGTCTTTTTTATAGAGAGCTGTGTTATAACTATAAACTTAATAGGTATTCTCTTAGAATAATATTAATATTAATATATATCTATATAAAAGTGTTCTAAATCTTAGAACTACTCTATATATATACTATAAAAAATAAAAGCCCTTCTATAAGGTTATTATATATCTTAATTATAACCTAGAGATTCTTTACTAAAGTTAATATATTTCTAAGAGTTACTTTATAAACTATTATTAAGATTTATACTTATATTAACTATATAATCTAATTTATAGATCTCTTTAAATATAGACTTTTTAGAAACTTTATCTTAAGATTCTTAAACTAGTCTAAATCTAGCTTAAGAGTCTTACTAAGTATTTATATTATTTATAAAGTATCTATTATTATAATATCTAAATAGCTAGTCTTCTTTTATATACTAAAGCAGAAATAAGCTAGGCTTACTAAGGTTCTTAATAATAGTGATATTATTAAAGAGAATATATCTTTATTACTATTATTAACTATAAATAGTATTAATATAGTTTCTTATATACTCTATAACTATATTTAAAAAGTATTATGCTTTTTATATATCTATTAATAAGCTAACTAGAGCTTAGTAATCTTTTACTAAAGATCTATAATAGCTTTATCTTAAGGCCTTACTATCTCTAAGTTTTATAGTATACTTACTATAACTATAGATAACTATATAACTTCTTAAGAGTATATTAATATATTTATAATATATATATTATATTAAATAGTTTTATAACTTTATTTTAGTATTTTAATAAGCTCTTTAAAGTAGATCTAATTTATAAAGTTATATAGATTATATTACTATATAATAATAAGGATTCTATATATAGTTAGGGGTTAGAAATAAGAGTTTAATAAGTATATTAATTAAAGTTATATAAGTAAAGCTATCCTTATACTAAATTATAGTATACCTAGTGCTTCTCTTATATATTATTAAGCCCCTGAGTTATTACTTATACCCTTAAATCACTACTTATGCCTCTAACTTATATATAGCTTAATATTGCGCTGCGCGCGGCCCGCCTATTGCGATGAGGCGCCGCCTGCGGTCATAACATACCTTAAGGCCTGTGCATAATGATGGGACCTCGATGTGATTGGTCTTAGGCTCTCGACATTACACCTTCTTCCCTAGTATCACGGCCATCAATTGATTACCTTAGTTTACTTAAGTACAACGTGATCGCTAGGCATCAAGCTCTTGTTCTTCCAACCCTGTCTCCCCTCCTCTCATTTAGGGATCTGCCATCCGTTTCTTGCCAACATCAAGTGTACGTTCTTGCTGAAGAGTGACTCCAGAAAAAGAGTTCGAAACTCGACATTTCCATCAAGTTGAAACTGTCGAAGGGTCGCTTGTGAGCAGTGCTGGGCACGGATAGATGCCAAATATGATTGTTTGTCCTGCTGAGCTATAGGCGAGAGTGACTTTCCCCATAGAAAACGGGGAGGAACGGCAGCCCTTGGCAGTGGAACGACATCGGCAAAAGCCCAATCAATGATGCTGAAAATTATTAGCTGCAGTCAGATCATCTATAATCATAGCTTCGTAATTACCACATAATGTTATAGTCTTCGTCAACGATGATGTTTTCTGGCTTGAGATCCCCGTGATCTATAGCAAATGACCTGCTGGTGTAGTTGGCTTGGCCATCAATGCTGAGAACTTGACAAAGTAGAGCTTGCTGCTCGTCGCAGTCCTGCTTAGATAGCTCAGGAAGCATACCACAGAGAATGCGAGTCCGTTTGTTCTGGATGATCCTGCCAAAAAATTCCTGCCATGTTGATTTACCTGATCTGTGCTTAGCATGCACTGCATACGAGAAGAACAACACACATACCATCTTCTAGTGAGCACTCAACTAGTTGGGTTTGTATCATCGCTAGTTGTTTAAGAAATTTGTCTCGGAGAGGACGGGCTGGCTGAGTGTTATTCCAAGACGCCTGTAAACCCTCTGCCCAGGATAAGACAAGGAAAGGGTGTTTGATCGGATTATTGAAAGTAAGACTGTAACCAAGAGGCTCAGGGGACCAGAGAAAACCTCTCTCCTTAAGTCTGTTAAGTGTTCGCCATTCCGTTCGGAGGGCGCAGATGATGCCATCGCGATCAGCCATGTAAAGCGGCACGCGGACAGCCATACTTTTCCGCTCTTGGCTATCTGCTTGCTGGAGAAAGCTGAGCTTGTAGACACAGCATTGCCCTCCACGGAAGTGTCCATCCACAGATAAAACCGCTCCACAGAGATTCAGCTGGCGCACAGCAGTCAAGATACTGTCTTTTTCAAAACCTGGCTCGTCGTTTGGAGGCATTGTTGATGTTCAAATGCATTGAAGTGAGTGGGTAGCATGGAGTGGTTTCCAGGTTGTCGCATTTGGGGAACGGAGCCACATATATAGTGGAGGGTGCATTAGTGCGCTTCGCCCTCCTTGGGGCACTAAACCCGTTCGCTTTAGAAGACCCACAGGCTTCAGATTGGGCACAAAAGCGGGACTCAAAATCCAGGGCCATTGAGACAGCAATCCAAAGGTCGCTCCCCACATTCCCGTTCCTCTACTAATCATGTTCAATCTACATATGCAACGCCAAAAATCGCCTTTATCCTTTCTATCTTTTAAAAGGACAAAAGCTTACTGAAAAGACTTTTTTATATCATGAAATAATTCTAATGCAAGAGATATTCTCTATAAGAGCACGCAAATTTTGTATTGTTATTATGTTAGATCTGAGACAAATGAGTGTATTTACAGGCGTGGTAATTAATACAGGCCTTATGAGTTGAGGTAATGACAGGGATACCTTCGTAATCTCCATCCGTATTTGTCCAGGAGCATCCCGAAAAGTAAATGACTTGACGAACAGTGACTGCGGAGTAAGCTAATGTAAGGACTCTGGCGATACTTCGTGGCAGTTACTCTCAGCCGGAAACGGTGTATACATGGGTGCCGTGGGGATGGTTTTCGCCATTGGCATTGCAGGTGCAACGGCATCCGCGTTTCCACAGCTCATCAGAAAAGAACCAGATAGTAGGGATATGAACCAAGTCTTTTGGATACTATTTCGAAAGAATCAGACATTGCTTCCTGATGAGAAAGTCTATCGGACATGCTTTAGGGAATGATCAACTTACATCTTTAGGCTCGAGATTGATGTTAGCTCGGCCATGAGTGATCTCACAAGAGCCCTGAAAGTCATCTCCAGGGTAGCGAGATAGCCCCAGGAATTCCGTCAAGTTGAGGTCCTTGAGCAAGTCTTGAAACTTGCACACGAACTCCTTGGCTGCAGCAGAGAGGGGCACATCCTCGGTTTCGGAGTAGCGGAACTCGGTTGGTCGAAGAAGACCGTCCTTGTCGAATGCCCACACAGAGGCTTGAGGTTCTTTCATTCCCGGAATAGCTGCCAACCAAGGAGTAGAGGTTCCGCGATAGTCCACCAACTTCTCGTTGGCGTCAAGATCGAAGTGACGATGGAGCATAGCTGCACCAAACGTTCGATCCATACCAGCCTTGACGAAGAAGTCCTTGATCGTTGTCTCAATAACCTCCTCACCCTTTGCTTCACCAAGGAACTTTTCCTTGGCAAACTGAAGAGTTGGAAGATCCTGGAAACGCTGGTGTGAGTATTCGCCAAGGGAAGGCAAAGAGGGAAGAATACTGGCAGCGGCCATGACGACGAGATCAATTGGATGTTCGGATTGGGAAATGAACGGTAGTAGATGAGATGGGTGAAGACAAAAGAGTGAAACAGTCCGTTCGAGAGGGAAGTTTCTTAGTCTTAAATACATTTTCTCGGCCTAGCTTTCCATGCTCTTTCTTCGAGGGAGGACGGCCAGTTCTAGCCCTCAACACTGTGAGTGCCTTGTTGTTGCAGTACTTAAAACTCTACCAGTGTAATTAGCTGAGGGTCGAGGCAATGACTGATGAAGGGTACATTTCATCTACATGATAGAATGCACTAATGCACTGACTGGGCCGCTGGCCAAGTAACGACACACGACGCACTGTGGATGCTCACATTGACAGCATAGTGGTTGACCAAGGTCAGTCTCATCCCAGCCTCAATAGCAGTACGAACATGTGGTCCAGCTGTGGGCAGGCTGTGGTATACTATGGATTGTAGTGTACAGGAGCGGGGCGTCACTTTCAGGCATATCAGAGATTCAGGCGGACGAAGCCGCATAATTTTGTATCAAAAGAGTATAGGATACTTAAAGAAGACGGTCCGAGACGCCAGAAAATACAAGGTCTGTTACGGGTCTGATAGTGTGAGTATAACAAGATAGTGGATAAATTGTGTCTACCTCGCTTGGAAGCCTGTTGGAACGAATTCGATGCATCCTTTTCCAAGATGGGCAGACCGCAGATCTAAGTGCAGTCGCGTTGGTAAGTGCCGTCACCCACGTTGGGTACTGGATTGGGTCAAGCGGGGGACGCATGTCAGGCGTTTAAAAATGCTGCTTGTGCTGCATGGCGAGCAGTTCGGATTCAGTTTCTCGTAGCCGTGGTTGACCGTGATAGCGATTGGATGAGGTCATCCCGCATTGGTGCACAATCGCATGGATTTGCGGAGCAAGTGAAGCCGACGGGTCAGTTTGGATGCTTAGCCAGCAGGCAAGCATGTTGGCCGTCTTTGGCCGCTGGTTGTTGATCCAAGACCCTGGCCATTCCTTGCCTAGTCTTTCGAGTTGGGGAGTGGGGTGCGAGGATAAACCTGTACAGCCTGCTGTGACATTTTCTGGACCCCTGCTGCATGTTCGGTCTCGCCCAAAGCGATATTCTCCAATAACTGCTGCAGTAGGCGGTTTCGCGACTGGTTCCTTTTCGTCCACCGACCGCTTCGTCAAGCCAAGCACAGCAACGATCTTTGGTGTCTTCGATTCCAGGCCATGTAAAGAACGTTATTGTGTAGCCTGTCGGAAATCCACTCCTCTGATGCAGTAGCCGGGCCCGCTTTTGTGCACAACCCTGGCTATCAGATGGAAGATGGAATAATCATAATTCAGATCCACAGGAAGAACTCAGCCCCTAACGAACTCATGAGGGTAGCCCTGGACCAATGCTTAAAGGATGCACTCAAGTCTATATGCACGCTGCATGTTGAAGAGGCACACCGAAAGATACGTGGCGCATTCAGACCGGTCAAAGATGCATCGAGCTACAATGAGCTATGATCATCCCGAGAGTCCACGCCATAGTGGTTGGCAATTTTCCTGTAGCTACTTGCCTTTTGCTCTGTCTTGTCGTTATGCTCCTGTCCCATATGGTCTAGAGCCATTTATCAGGGCCCATCCAAGCTTTTTGACAACATTGTGTCAGCGTATTATTGCTACTGCTGGTATAAGCCGACGACAACCAATGGACTTTGCAGGGTTGTTACTCGTTTGATCATGTGCTCTCAAGCAACTTGTTCTGGTGATTTGCATGAACTGCAAAGCTCGTCGCCCCGGTAATCGAAGTCCTTCATGTTGGGGGTGCAAGGCTTCCCATTTTGGATGTAGACACTACACCACCTGGGTACTATGTACCTCTTGTGACTGCAGCGAAACTTGCGCTCTATATAGTCGCACATCTGTATATTGGATTTGGTAGGAAGTCGTGTGCACCCAGATTCTTAAGCGTGGCGCAAAAGTGCACATATATATGGACAAGCATCATTGACTAGGCCCTTGTCAACCAGGGCGTTTACGATCAACGCACTTGGGACCAGAAACGTTTGGTGTGTCTCTCGCAAAAGGAGCTGACACCCGCAGCATTCCAGCGGAATGTACGTTGAGAATAAGAGGGGCTCCTCGGAGTCAAGCCTCCCCGGGCTGCATGTCGCTTGCCGATACGAACAACGACGCCGCTTTGTGGATGGATCTGTCCACGCCACTGGGAGTTCTATTCGATCACTTGCTATTTCACTAGTGGAAGCGGTAGATAAATTCACCCCACCCACCCCGCCTCCTCAATACCGACGTCGAAGTGGTGAATTTTCACTAGTTCGAGCCGAGCTACAGGGATCTTGCCGCCTTTCCCCTCATCCTTTCCCAGTCCACTAGAGGGACCTAGGTACATAAAACTGGGCCGAGGTCCGCTATGCATGCTCAGCAGCGGACTGCACGAGCCAATTAGAACCACACCTAGCCAACTGGTGAAATTTCACCACGTCGCTTTTTTAACTGAAGCCCACCACGCTCCTCCACACATCCCTCGCGCTATGATATCACCCGAGTTGTTGGACCTCCTTGAGTGCATCAGGACTCACCTAAACGTGAATTCCTGGACATCAGGCGCTCAAGAAGAAGCAAAGGTAGGTGTCATCCCTGCACGCAGCGTCTCACATATGGGCTCACCTCGAACTAGCTTACAGATGCTTGCGTGGCTTTTATCGACAAACTACCACCTTCCATCCATGCGAGAGTGGTCGCTCGAGTCTCGGAAAGGCCAGCATCAGAGCAGACTGGTTGGATGGCAAAGGATGCCCAGGAGTTGCTCGCCAACGCGCGCAAGCTGGTGAAGTCACCGGCAGACTTCTTTGGGCCAGCTTTCTACAACGTCATCCCACAGTTATGTCAGATAAGGGACAACTCATCCCTATCTGCCGAAATCAAGTTTAGATTGATCACGAGAGAGATTTATCAGCGCCGGCAATCATGGGGCCACCGAGCATTGTCAGACTTCAGCCAACGGCTGGCACAGCATGAGGCCCAGGTTCCCAACAGGAAGGAGGTCAAGAGGTGGCTGCGTTGTGGGGCAGCGTTCCACACCATTTCGGAGGTGTTTGGAAAGGGAATCCTTTTAACAATGCCTTTGAAGCCAGTCTCATTGCCAGTATCCCTGTCGAGTGTGGTAAATATGACTTGCTAACCTTTTGTAGCTTTGAGAGGTTTTCGTTGGAATCCAACCACTCTGAAACCGGTGATTTTCTCGAAACGATTGGGGCAAATGAGTTCCAGGCAAAAGCCAGAGAATTATCAGAACTTGAGGACGCCCTCTCGTCTTATGTGTCAGAAATCTGCGCATTTTTGGAGGCTAAGGGCCAGCCTACTCATCCTGAGCAAGAAACGACTGCTGGAGAAACACCTATGACTTATAAAATGAGCTATGGCGAGCCTGGGTTCGTGCTTCCACGACGGGCACACCAAGCGGGACAGACTCTGGCGGGAGAACTCGCCCCAGCTGAACCAAACACCCTGGACAGCATGAGATCTGGGTTTGAGCTCATCACGCTTAGTGAGACAACCTGCGTCGCTGCTCAGGCAGCTGGCGAGAACTTGAGTGGACAGAGGTCTCTGCCATCGAGGGCTGACGGGGAGTCCAGCGCAAAGGGATACTGTTATGACTGGCGCAAAGAACACGAGGACGCTTGGGCACCCGTGTTTGAGGAGCGTGTGCGTACCTAGAAGCCTTCTGTAGTTGACAAGTGTGCTGACTATTATGAAGAAGCATAGACTCCGTCAGTTGATCCCTACACCTGGAAAGGAGATCACCAAAACAGTAGTCACCCTGGAGGCTTTGAACTCCCTTTCAATTCCTCCGGCAACCTCAAGTATTGTTATTCCCATCGATCAGAGAAGCAGCAGAGTGGTTGTCAAGACTCAATCAGAATGGCGACCAGGTTTAGGCTATCATCTACGCGAGGGCTCTGCCATAGTCGCTGAGGAACGCATCACATTTTTGTTAATAACAGTCCAGGCTAAATCGAGCTCGTGAGCCACCGCTCAGAAGACAGCATTTTGCCTCACACCCACTATCATATTTACACAGGTATCTCCGCCTTCTGGAGGCTGGACTGTGCTGCAAATTAAAGAAGCAGCGTTGTCATCCGCATTGGCCGGATCCCTTCTGCTACATGAGCCCGCTGATCCATGATGAAAGCCACGATACTGCCCTCCTCCCTGGTTCAATGACCGGCACTGTGCCGCATTTGTCTCGTCGCCTGATACTTCCAGCTCGTTTGATAGCAGCGCCCTCTGATCATAAGGTTCGCCCGTCGACGTGTGAGACTCGTCGCTAGTGGTCAGAGGAGAGTTTGAATGAGCCTCAGACGTGCACTGGACGTTGTCCTTATTGAATCGGCATCGTTTCGAGGTAGCGAGTAGCTCTTGATCGGTTGGGAGCGGGTGTTTGCTATTTCTCTTGTCGTTTTGCGTGAGAGGCGAATGTTTTCTGATAACACCTTCAGTCGAATCCAGCCATGTCGAACGAACTCCAGGGAGGAGCGTTTGACGAGAAATCATGACTTTTGAATTCTTTGGACTGGGTTGAGGGAACGGCAGCGGAAAACGAGACCTGACGCACAGAGATTGGATGTAAGTTGTAGGCAGGGTAAGACGTCCTTAGTAGGTCTTTGAGTAGGTTCCATATGCTCTAACCTTACGTAATGAGGACGGTAGAATGATCTTCCGAGCAGGCCTCTTATTGACACTCCACAGTGGTCACAGACTTCATCAAAAATATCAACCACAGCAAAGGCCGCGCTAGCCTTAGCTCAACAATAGAGAGAAACGGCGTGTCGCTATTTATTGTGG
The DNA here is from genome assembly GCA_036785495.1 of Colletotrichum neosansevieriae. Lineage (NCBI taxonomy): Eukaryota > Fungi > Ascomycota > Sordariomycetes > Glomerellales > Glomerellaceae > Colletotrichum > Colletotrichum neosansevieriae. The sequence goes on along the minus strand of JAVHLV010000176.1, from coordinate 6,778 downwards.
ATGCTTTGGCTATCAGCTAAACTTCGCTTTCTGAGCATAGCTGCGGCTTGAAAACAGCCAAAATCGAGCAGGTTGAAATCAGTTATCATGGAGGCTTTGTTGATAGATCTTAGCTGAGCTTTCTTATGTCTCTGCCCGCAGATACCTTAATACGTAACGCTAAGTCCTTGATAATTATCCCGATGATGCCTGGTAACTTGCATCCTAGAACCGTACTATCTCTGTCGTTCCAGGAACTTGGTCCACCGGCGTAGTCCCAGGTTCTGAAGAAGTCGTGCTTGTGGTGTTGTCCGACATGGCTCATATTAGGCAACAGTATGGCCAGCGATTATCGTGCGTAATTCGATATATTGATGTGTGTGTGTGTAACTAACTAAGGAGCTAAATTAGCGCCTATATATAAAAATTCAGTGCTAATATAGATCTAATGCAAATAACCTATATTTAGGCATAAATTTAGATCTGGAATATCTAACTTATACACACCTTACTTATAGCAATATATAGATCTAATATACCCCCTTAGATCTTAAAATAAAGCTATTATAAGATCTAGATATTCTATTTATACTTTTATTATTATAATATTATTATTACTACTACCTTACTTACTAACTATATAGTATATAGGTCTTTATTAAATTATTACTATTATTCCCCCTAGAATTAATCTAAGAGTGTTTAGTATAGTAGTTTAGCCTCCCACTTTATTAAGTATATTAAACTAAAAGAGCTAGTAACTTAACCTTAAGGTTTTAGATTTAATTTAGGGTTATAGATACTTTATTAGTTATAATTATATATTACTAAAAATAATCTAGCTAAGCCTTAATACTATAAAAATATAGATAACTTTTTAATTATATAGTTAAGCTTAATACTTTAATATAGTAGAGTTTATAGATTCTTATAAGAGGTAACTCTAAGATATCCCTAATTTAGTATAATATATACTTAGTTATTTAGGATTAATCTCTTATTATAGAGCTATAGTGCCTAGTTCTCTTTTACTATTTAGTTTTACTAGTTATAATAAATAGGTTATTAATTTATAATACTTAACTAAATATAAGTGATATTAAAGTATAACTTATAATAACTTTTTAATTAAAATAATATAATTATAAATAACTTAGGCTATAAGTAAGTTTTTATAGTCAGACTTTATATTATTATAATAAGTATAATAAGGTAATTTAAATAGTATAGTTTTTAACTATAGAAGTTACTTTATTATTAAGATATTTAAGGTTAAAGTTTATAAAGAAATATAAGATAAAATATAATAAGTAAATATAATAAATAAATTATCTCTTATTTAAGAGAGTTATTATTAATTAATAACTAGATATTTACTATCCCTAATTATATAATAAAATAACTATAGTTTTAGGTAGTGAGAGTCTTTATAAAGCTATCTATAACTATCCTATTAATCTTTACCTATTTAAACTTAACTCTGCCTCTTTTAACCTCCTATTATAGCTATAAGTTATTAATATTAATATAGTATAACTTACTAGTTACTTAAGGTTATTTAGTAGTGAGTAGTTAAAGAGTTTAGGTATTATTATAATATATAGTGAAATTATTATTAAGCTAAAGTTAAAGTTTATTTATAAGTTAAATAATAGTAAGGTACTCTTTTATTATACTTATAAAAGCTATAAGTTCCACTTCAGTGCTTAAAGTTATAACTTAGTGTTATTTTAATAACTTCTAACTAATTAGTTTTCTAAATAGTATTATTATATAGCCTTAAGTACTTTTATAAGTAATATTATTATTAGTAAAGGAGGTATCTAAGGTATAGTAAAGTATATTCTTATTATTAATATTAAACTTAATTATTAAGTTTATAGTTATAACGCAGCCCTCTATAAAAAAGACTATAATAAATTCACCCAGTTTATAGGTATAATTTGGGAAACACTATAGAGGCACTTTAACCTATACCCTCTATTAGTTAAGAATAATAATATAGAAACCCTATATACTTCTACTAGTAAGCAAACCCTTATATAAAGTTAGATATATGCTCTAGCTAAATAAACTAGCAGAATAGTAATAGTATAGGTAACGCTATACTATATATAATAGAGCTAATTATATTAGGGCTAAGTAGGTGTCAGACTCACATATCACTATAAGCGAGGTGTGCACAGGTTGGATGTTCCGGGATATAAATTTACGCCTAAATATAGGTTATTTGTATTAGATCTATGTTAGCACTGAATTTTCATATGTGGGCGCTATTTTAGCCTCTTAGTTAGTTACACATATATATATATTAATATATTGAATTATATATAATAATTGCTAGCTATACTATTACCTAATAGTTATAAGCCTAGTTAATTTCTAGTAATTAGTATTTTAATTATGTAGTTATTTTCTAATAATATATAATAGCTGTTAATTAGCAAAGTAAGTTAGAATCCTATAATTAAAGTTATTATAACCCTAGTATCTGATTTAGCTAAGCAATATAGCTATTGATTATATTAAAAGAATAATAAGCTAGGAAAGTCTAAAGGAATTAGCTAGGCTCCCCTAAATCTAATATTATTAAATAAATCATCTATTATCAGAGAAAAAATGAGAACAAATCCCCTCCTTATTAATAATAAATCCCTTATATAAACTAAACTAAATCTAATAAATAATAAGAGTTTAAAATAAGCTTAGATAATATAAATATTAATATCTCTTACCTACAAAGCAATAATAACTAGATTAAATAGTATAACTATATTATATTAACTGCTAATTAATATAGAGTTAAAGACTATACTAATCTAGATAAGACTATTACTAATAATAAGCCTAGTCTTATCCTTCTAGATAATAATAACCTATTATTTAATAACAGAGCCTAAATTACTAAACTATAATATTAAAGCTAATTAGAGGAATATAAGCATATTAGAGATAACTTAGTGAAGCTTAGCAGGGATATTATAACGTTAATTAACTAGATCTATCTAAGTAAAGTTACTAATAAACCTAACACTTAATTAATTCTTAAAGTATTATAAAAGGAGTTTTAACCTAATAACTATATAAGATAATACTATATCTTCTAGTAATATAATACCTACTTTTATTTAGTTAAGAGATCTTAGTTATCTAAGTAGTTAGTTACTTACTAGGAAATTATAGAAGAAGCTATATAAGCTAAAACTCTATCTCTAATAAGTTCTACTACTTAAGTGTCTAACTTCCTTAATACTATTAAGAAGATTACTCTAGAGTATTATATAGAAGCTGCCTTCTCCTTCTTAGATAATAACTATAGAAGCAAAGAATAAGATAGTAGAACAGAGCTAACTACTCTCTTATAAACTATAAGTATAGACCAGGCTTATAAGTTTTGCTACTAGGTTTATATATTTTATTTAGACTAGCTTACTCTATCTAAACTACTATTAATAAAGTTAGTAAAGGGATCTAGCTTTATAACTTAGTAAGGGGAGGATAAGAAGGCTATAACTTTAATATAGAAGGTATTAGCTCTAGCTAGAACTTTAAACTATTAGAAGGATAAGAAGCTAAAGTGTTCTATTTATAAGAAGTACTACTAGATAATAGACTGCTTCTATATAAATCCTATAATTAGGTTAAAGTTATATAATATAAATAACTCTACTAATAAGGCCTATATTAAAGCTAGAAATAAATAGTTATAGAATCTAAGGAATAGTAAGGTATAGATAAAGTTAGAGATTATAATTAAGGAGGTAAAAGCTAAATTAAGTAGTAACTAGAGGAATAATAATAATAGTTACTAACTGTTATAAAGCTGCTCTTAATTATAAGAATGCTATAATAATATATATATTTCTCTCTATAGTTAAGATACTTAGAGTAATAATAAAAGCACTTATTCTTTTTTCTTCTATAGCTATAACTAAGCTAGCTTTATAGTAGGTAATACTCTTTATAATAGTGTTATTATTAACTGTAGCACTGCCTTTTATATCTATAATAATATTAGCTATATAACTAACCTGGATTACTCCTAATATAAGTAAATCCTTACTAGAGGAGGTACTATTATTACTAAGGCTATTAGTAAGATAAAAGTTAAGCTAAACTAAGGTGGTATAGGTAAGAAGGATATTATAGCACTTAATATATAGTTTTGCCTATTATATCTAATAACCCTCCTATCAGTAAAAGTTCTATAGAATAAGAAACTTATATTTATAACTAAAGTCCCAGGCCTTAAAAATAAGTATAGCAAAGTCCTCTACTTTATATCTTATTAAGTAGGTTAATATATTATTAAATACTACCTATATAATAAAGATAAGGATTATATTAATAGCACTAAGTAAGTCTAATTTAAAATAGATAAGGAGGAATAATCTTTTATTAGTTTTAAGTTATTAAAAACCTAGAGGTTATCTAAGACTAAAGCTTAGTTATAGTATAAGAAGCTTAGCTATCTAAGTGCTAAAAGCTTTAAGTAACTTATAAAGACTATTATAGGTATTAAACTTAAAGAGATTATAAAAGATAAGTATAAAGCCTATATTATAGATAAGGCTATTTAATAAATATTAAGGAGACCTCCTAACTATTAGCTAATAGTGCTAGGTAACTATATTACTATTAACTTCTTTCTAATAAGTAAGCCTTATAATAGGGAGAAGTATTTCCTGCTACTTAGTAACTGCTAGTCTAATTTTATCTGGGAGTGTACTCTATATACCTATAAGGAAGGTTTTAAGGTGCTCTAATATATTATTACCTACCTTAATTAATAATATAGTATTACTATCTCTGTTATAAGGCTTAACTAGAATATAGTGCTTTGTAATGCTTTTAATATATAGGTAGCTACTAAGAGCATACTTATTAAAAGATTAGCAGACTATACTAGTACTTAAAACCTTGCAGAAAGGTATAGTAGTATTCTCTTTATAATTACTAGAGCCTTATAATATTAGTTAAGATTTCCTAAATCTCTAGTCCTAGAGCTTATTAGAGTGGAAATATATATAGCAAATAGGCTGGGTAGATATTACTATAAGTGGAAGACTTCTAAAAGCCTTATTAATAAGTAGATAAATAGATAACTAAATACTGCTTACTATTACTTTAAAGTCTTTTAAGTTAGTTATATAAAGAGATATAGCTGCTAAGTATACCTATTAATAATAACCTATTAATGTAATAAATAATGCTCTAATAAGACCCTGCTAAGAGTATATATTAGCTACCTTTATAGGTATAATAGCACTAATATCTATAGGATCTGGGTGCTTATATTAGGTAAAGTACTATATATATATAATGTGATATTTAATAAAAGTATTATATATAACCTGATACTTAAAGATACTAGTCTCCTCTATTAATAAAAGCTTTAATTTATATTTAAGCAGCTTAAAATAAAGCAGCTAGATCTACTTATAGAGGAACTTCCTATAAACTCTGTAATATAGGATAGGAATAAGAAGCTTTATAAGCTGAATTAATAGCTTTATAAGGATATCTAGGATAATACTAATACCTAACTGCTAAGCCCTATACTATTATAGAGACTTTTAGTTATATCTGCTTTAACTAAGGGGGTAAAGGAGGTAGCATAGCAATCACTAATACCACTCTTAACTGCTAATAAGAGGTCCTAATCTTAATTAGCTAAACCAGGCCAAGTTACTAAATTAATTAAGGTTAAAGAACTAGCTATATTACTACTAGTGCTACTCTAAATAATAATATTAATAAGATTAAGAGGAAGACCCTATAGATTATATAATAATATGCTATTTAAGCAAAGGATTCCAGTTAGACAGCTAAATTATTAACTAGCTATAGCAATAAGGTTATTAGCAAGATAATATACCTAAGAGACTTCTTAAAACTAATCTAACTTCCTACTACTAACTAATATAATTAAGGATAAGAAAGTAAAAAATATATTAGCTAAGAGCTTAGGCAAAGTCTATTATTAAGATCTCTAGCTAGTTCTAATAAATTATATAGAGGCTTAGAGACACCTATACTAGATAAAGTAGCTTACTGTAATAAATATTAAATATTAAACTGTCTGGAATAAGAGCACTTTTAAACTTATATAACTTAATAATATTAAGAATAGATACTATATTTTACTGCTTAAATAGGTATTTATATATAAATTTAATAAGTATAGATACCTTAAAAAGTTTAAAGCAAGGATTTATATAAGAGGAGACCTATAACCTGTAAATAGGTTAAACACCTATACCTTAATACTTATATTATATTTATTTAAAAGTTTTATAGCAATTATAGTAAGATTTAACCTTAAGTTAATATAGTTAGATACTATAAATGCCTTTATAAATACTATATTAGATAAAGTTATCTATATCTACTACCTACCTTGATTTAACTGCCCAGACAAATACCTTATCTTATATAAGGTTCTATATAGGCTATATTAATTCCCTCTCTTATAGTAGCAAAGTCTTAAGATAACCCTCTAGCTCCTAAATATAAAACTGCTAGATAAAGATAACTATATCTTTATATTAAATAGGGTACTAATCTTTATATTTATTAATAATATTACTATACTATTCTAAAAGGGAGATAAATCTAAGATAAGAGTAATTATTAATAGCTTAAAGTCTACCTATAAGATAAAAGAAATAGGCAAATTAAGTGTATTTTTAGGTATTTAAATTATCTATAACTATAACTAATATAAGTTATAGCTTTACCTAGATAAATATATTAAAAAGATCTATAATAAGTTTAGTATTAATAGAATAATATTAAA